>VDFB02071288.1:0-95946 GCA_007258455.2 Sequoia sempervirens
TCAATTAATTGTGCGACAACATGTTTCTTTCAGCTCTAATCTTCTCACTACTATACTCATCTAGTTTTATCATTCCTTTGATTTGTTCCATTTTACCTTCCGTACACATGTCTTGAAAATACCAAAAAAGTTCTTCAACTGCACACCAAATTAAATTGAAATTTCTTAATATAATTGAAGTCCCTAATAGATTAGGGTTTCGTCGCCGAATTCTCCTTATTCTTTCAAAATTATGATGTAGGGTTCTCTCCTTATTTTCTTCGACACAAAGTGGAAAATTGGTTTCATGTTGCTTTTTATATTTCACACACCTAACTTTTGTTGTAATAAATGCTTTTTCCCTAACACATCTGGATACCATGTTTTCTCAATTTGCAAAAGATAACTCTTATGTGGATCCTCAACTTAGCATGACATCCTTTCCAACTATTCTAGTAACATATGTAGATCATCAGTGCAGCCACTACACTCATCCACATCCCGGTGTCAATTACCTACAGGGGGTTTGAAAGATTTCCTTGACAACTTCCCCTAGGCCAAAGGCCTAAAACTAATTGTTCTAGTGTTGGCTCATTTCTTGTAATAAAGGAACTCTTCTTCACCCATGTCTTCTTCATTTGATCTCTTATTTCATCCACAGTTACTTTCCCTTTTCCTTTATCATCTTTCTACATATTTCTTCCTTTGTATACCAGACCTCTTCTATCCATATTCTTGTTTCTACAAAATCTTGCAATGTGACCATATTTGTTGCAATTAAAACACACAACATTTCCTTGTTCAAACTAGTTACTCCATTTATTTTTTCTCAATCTGCACTAGTTAGCAATATGCCCAAATCTTCCATAGGTATAACATCTAACACTCCTTGTATTGACAAAGTTGCTAGACATAATTTTGCATTCAATTGACTTATGACCAAACTTATTGCAATTGAAACACTAATCAAAAAATGATGAATCACTTGATTTCATTTTGCTTCTACATTGAGCAACCATATGATCAACTTTATTGCAATCAAAATAGTATCCATTAAACTTTTGAGAATTAGGTTGTATTACCAGATGCCTTTTTTCTTTGTTCATTTGATTACCTTGCATAAAATTCCTTTGTTCAGACCCATAACTCTCTCCTTTTTCATAACCAATACCTCACTTGTCTTTCCCATTCTTCTATCCTTGAGTCAGCTCATCAAGCTTAACTGAGCTAATTTTGAACTTCCTCTTGTATTCATTTACAGTAGCGAGTTCATCCCTGAGAATAACAATATGTTTTTCAAGCTCTTCTTCATTGTTTCTAGATTGCTGCTGTTCAATCTCTAACTAAATGAGTTCTCCATTAATTTTTTTGCATTCATCAGATCTCTCTTTTAGGGTCTAGGAAAGATTTTCCTCATTCTTCTTTCTTTTTTTAATCTCCTTAGTCATCTTTATCGCCATAGATTACATCTCATGCTTTAGGGTAGCATTGTCTTTAGCAGGCTTTTCACATTCTTTAGTTATTTCCTTCAAGGTTTGATTTAGGTGAGCATCATCCATGCTTTTGCTTTCTTTCTACTTAATCTGATCATAGAGATCCTTTCTCTTCTCCCTAGAATTAATAATTTGATCCTTCAACTTCTAATTTAATTTCTCAACATCCTTAAGATTTTCTCTCAATTCTCGAACTTCTACTTTAGACTGATCAAGGTCATCGAGTGCCACCAAAAGTTGTTGTTGAAGACTACCAAAGTCCATAACATTCCAAGATCCACCTCAAGTTGTTAAACTTCTTCCGAAGAACTTAGCTCTTATACTAATTTTTGAACTCAAGCAACACTAAGAGGGGGGGTGAATCAGTGTTGTGCAATTTTTAAATTTATTAATTTGTTCTCTCAAGTGCCTAAAACATTCAATCAAAAGAAAGATGCATGAACATAGAACAATAAGCCACAACACCATAACACAAGAATTTTTACGTGGAAACCCTGTTAGGGGAAAAACCATTGTGGAGGTCAATCCACAATTTGAGTACTCAAAATATAAGTGTTTTACAAAATGGGGAATGCACTTGCATTCAGGCACACTGCCTAGAGCTCACTGCTCAAAATCATAAAGGCTCGCTACCTTACAAAAGATTTGGATTACAAAAAAAGGTTGAACTGAGAAAATAACATCTACAACTGTCTGATTACAGTTTCGGTTAGGCTCATATATCAGATTCTAGACCTTTTGTCTAATTCAACACTTCACTCTACTTTGTCTTAATTCGCTTAAAAAATCCTCTTCTCCACAAATGAAAATCACTCAACTGCTCTTCTAATATTCACACACACATCAACACATATTAAATACTCACACAAACACCAAAATGAATTAACTAATTTCATATATATATCTGCTACCAAGAATTCAGGCATTATATGTCAGCTTCAATAGAAAATATCTTCCAATTGTCGGCTCAAATCATGAATAACATTTAATGCGCATCCACCAAAGTCAGCCATAGCATAGTTAGGACCCAAAACAAAATATTTGAACACAAAAAATACTCCAAACAATTTTACTTTAGACATCCGCAACACCTTACATTCACTTAGTCGACCTTCATATACTGATGAACATAAAATCGAATGATCGAATCTCCTAACTCGTACACCACTTGATGCGACATCACAAAAATTGAGAATAACACATTTCATATACCCAAAAACCTTCCCAAAGATCCACAACCAAAACTGGTAAGCTAGTAATGCAAACCACTTGACAGATTCAACTTCAGTCGGATACCCCGTTCTTTACTCTGTCTTCCGATATGGTCATATACATAAGTGCAGACCGGATCAACAACTTAGGTTGCCATCAATGAAAACACTAGAAGCCATATGCCAAAAAAATGCCCCATTCCTTTCTTTCTAAATCATTTTGATTAGACATCCTCGAGAGGTCATCAAAATGAGCACAATAAGATAAATCAAAAAGAAAAGATCAAGCAAACAAACAAGCTAATGTTCTTCATACCTCTAGCCAAGACTAAACTATGGTGATGTCTGATGTTGATGTCCATTGTAGGAAAGATGTATCCTAGGACATGATGTGATCGGATGATTTTGGGACTAACTAGATGATAGGCTATTGATGCCAAGAGTTGACTAACTTGTTCACTTATTGACCTAGACTTAAGACCTTGACGTTTGGGTTTACACTTTCAATTTGCTATACTTGTTTCCAAATGTTTTTCCCAAAGGTTGAAGGTGACGATTGATTTATTGTGAGTGGATGTTTATTGCAGGTGAATGTGAAATGGAACAAATTATTTTGGGTTTTTTGAATGTTTTTGGTATTTTGAAATGTTTTGAGATTTTTTTTGGGATTTTCAAGATGTTTTACAAATGTTTTTATTTTCAAATTTTCCAATGTTTTGGTGTTTTCTGAGATTTTGACCAAGAACCTAACCTAAGGACCTATCCTAGGGGCCTCAACGATTGATCAAAGATTAGCCTTGCCTATGTTATACAAATAGAGACCACGTAGTTTGACTGACCCAGATGCATTTATTGATGAAGTATGAACATGTGTGGATTGCTAGTTTATTATGATGGACTCCTAAAGGAATGATCTAATGTCTCAAGGGATAATCAAAGATTATCCTTTCCTACATTCAAGCTCAGAGACAACGTAGTTCAACATGACGACTCTATTTTTTAATTTTTCTATTTTTGACCTATTTTTGGATTTTTTGATATGTTTTGGATGTTTTTGGATTCTCTAGCTTTATGAATGTTTTTGGATTTTTTGATGATTTTGAGGATTTCAAGAATATACACAAATCCGATCTGATGTAGGTACAAGGGCATGCCCCCAACATAATGTGATAGACTACCCCAATATAGGCAAGAAAAAATGACATTAGGAATGTGCCAAGTAGTACTAAAAGGGAACATGATATCAACATAAGATCAAGCTATGATGCGAACACGGATGGGTGATGAACAAAATATGGAATGCGATGGAAAGTGATGTGGAACAAGCCAGAGGATCCATGGTGGATGGAAAGTGCTTATTTACACAAGGTTCCTAATTTCCAGGTTTTCATCGAGGTACTTTCCCAAAGCACCATCGAAGTGGTTTTCACTAGAGGACAATTTTTTTCTTTACTTTTTTCAATCCTTTTTCTGATTTTTTTGGATTTTTATATTTTTTATATCTTTTTGTATTTTTGGATTTATACCTTGTAAGCTTAGGCATAAATTTTTTTGAGGTGGGAGATATTGATGGGATCTTGTAGAGGCTCCCCTTCTGGTGTTGACAACTGATATGCTCCTGACTTGTAGCTTGTTGTGATGATGAAGGGTCCTAACTAGTTGGGTTCAAACTTACCTTTGTCGTCTAAATTTGGCACATTTTTCTGATTTTCCTTTAACACGAGCTCTCTAACTTGGAAGGACCTACTCTTGATCTTCTTATTATAGCTCATTTTGAGATGGTTTTAATAAATCTATAGGTGGTTCAAAGCATCCATGTGTCACTTGCCTAGTAACTCCAACTCATTCAACTAACACCCTATATTCTTCATCAGTAATAAGATTCTGCAGTGATATTCTCAACCTAGATGGGAGCTCAATCTCAATGGGAAGGATGGTTTCTAATCCATAGACCAGGGAGAAAGGGGTTGTACCTGTAGGTGTGTGGATACTCATTTGGTAGGCCCATAATGTAGGGTTCAACTGTAGGTGCTAGTCACAACTAGCTTCATTGACTATTTTCTTGAGGATCTTTAGGATGGTCTTATTAGAATCCTCAACGTGTCTGTTACCCTGGGGGTAATATGGGGTGGAGAAGCAATGTTGGATATTAAATTTTTGGCATAGCTTATGAAAATCCTAGTTTTTGAAGGGTGTTCCATTATCAAAGATAAGGGCTTGTGGAACACCATAATGGAAAAATGAGGTAGTTTAGGATGAATTTTGAGATCTGCTTCCTTGTGATGTAGGTCATGGGAATGGATTCTACCCACTTTGTGAAGTACTCTATGGCATTGATAATGAACTTGTGTCCATTAGATGAAGTGGGTGTGATTTTGTTGATGAGATCAAGCCCCCATTGTGAAAAAGGCCAAGGTGTTACAATCAGCTGAAGCTCCCGAGCTGGTGCATGGATGAAGTCCCCATGTTGTTGTCATTGCATACACTTTTGAACATATTCATGGGCTTCTTTCTCCATCGTAGGCTAGTAGTACCATGTCCTCAGTAGTTTCTTGGCCAAGGTCATGCCACTAGATTGTGAACCAAAAATACTATTGTGTACCTCTATTAAATTAGTCAAAGCTTCCTCAGGGTTAAGGAATTAGAATAGGGTTTTTTTGATACTCCTATGATAAAAGGTTTCACCTAAGATGACAATGCGGGATGAATTTTTAATGAAGGTTATTTTAAGGTTTGGGGTGATGTCGGTAGGGAGGACTCCTATTTTCATGTAGGTGAATATGTCATGGTACCAAGGATCACCGAGACCAATGATTTTTCATACAAACTCATGTTCTTGTACCTCGAAAGCTAGTATGAGAAGTTGCTCTACAAGGAATTCATGTTTAGGGACATTCAGTGGGATATATAACAATGATCTGATTGTATCCATAGCATTAGTTGCTCTGTTGTTTACCCTCGGTATTTGATCAAATGTTATGTCGATGAACTCCTTGAGATCCTCCACCAGCTTCTCATATGGGGTATGTTTATCATCCTTAGTTTGATATTCATCATTGACTTGGTTTATAATCAGTTGTGAGTCCCCCATAGACCTTAAGTGCCATGATTTTACACCGTACTGCAATCTGAAGTCTTATGACAAGAGCCTCACACACCGCAATGTTATTGGTGCAAGGGAAAGATAGCCTATATGATTTCAAAATACAATCCCATTGTGGTGTGATGAAGAGGACTCCTGCTCCTGAACCATGCTATGTGAATGATCTGTCAAAATATACCTTCCAATGGTCTACAACATTTAGGTTGAAGATTGATTCATTTGGAAATTTTGATACCAATGGGTTCTCTGAATATATAGGTGCTTCGACTAGTTGATCTACAATTACCTATCCCTTGATGGCTTTCTGTTCCACATATTCAATGTCATATTTTTTCAATACCATGACCCACTTAGCCATTCATCCTGTGAGTGTTGCTTTAGAAAGTAGACAATTTAGGGGGTCCATCTTGGTGATGAGCTTTATTTGATGAGCCAACATGTAGTGCCTAATTTTTTGTGAGCAAAACACTACTGCAAGAAAAGTTTTCTCAATGAATGTGTAGTTTAGCTCGTGTCCCACCAAGGTTCTAATGATATAGTAAATTTATCTCTCTTTCCCTATTTCATCATGTTGCATTAGAATAGCAACCATAGCTGTCGCCATAGTTGATATGTAGAGAATCAATGGTTTGTTCTAGATTGGTGGCATGAGGATTGGTGGTGTTAGCAATTATTCTTTGATTTGGTTAAATTCATGTTCACATTTCTCATCCCATTTGTAGGCCACTCCCTTGTGAAGGAGATGAGAGTATGGGATGGTTTTATCTGCTAACTGTGTTAAGAATTTGTGGATTGATTGAAGCCTTCCCTGCAAACTGCTTAGCTGTTTTAATGTTCGTGGAGCTTCCATGTCGAGGATTGCTTTGAATTTTGCAGGATCTATCTCGATTCCCCTCATTGATACAATATATCCTAGGAGCTTTCTTGATGTGACACCAAAGATACATTTCTTAAGATTGGGTCTAACCTTATATTCTTCTAGTCTGTCAAAGATTGGGCCCAACATTGATATGTGGTCTTGGTGTTTTCTTGATTTGGCTAGTATGTCATCCACATAGTCCTCTATAGATTTTTGGATCATCTCATGAAAATTCAGAGTCATAGCCCTTTGGTATGTAGGTCTAGCATTCTTCAACCTGAATGGCATCATATTCCAACAGTAAATGCCCCATGGATAGGTGAAGGTTGTTTTATGCTGATCATCCTTGGCTATCATAATCTAATTGTATCCTAAAAACTCATCCATCAATGATATAATTTTGTGCCCTACCATTATATCTACAATCATGTCTATGTTAGGAAGAGGGAAACATCCTTAGGGTATGCTTTGTTCAGGTTCCTAAAGTCAGTGCAGATTCAGATGCCCCCAATGGGATTGGAAATAGGTACAAGGTTGGAAACCCACTCTAGATAGTCAATGGGTCATATGAAACCAACATTAAGGAGTTTCTATAGTTCTAGTTTGACCAATAAGGTGATCTGTGGATGCATTTTTCTCAATTTCTTTCTAACTAGTTTTTCCTCTAGATAGATTGTTAGATGATGGACTACTAACTTTGGGTCAAGGCCTGGCATGTCGGTGTATGTCCATGCAAAATTCACTTTCCTTTCTTTTAGAAACGTAACTAGATTTTCTTGTTCCTCGGTCAAAAGTGACTCAACATAGAAAGTGATGTGTGGGGTTTCCTTAGTTGCCAAATTCACTGGGTTGCATTTTTTTGCCAATACTGCTAATTTTTCCTAATGGATGGCACTAAGGGGAATATTTAATCCCTCATCATTTTTCACCTCAAAGAGGTTTTCACCATTGGATACGTCCTTTATTTTTACTATTTTTGGATCATAAAGTGCCACAATGTGGTTTTCACTTAGAGATCTAGACGTTACTCTTAGATTTTCTATTTTGTGACTAAGAGATTCAATCGTTTCCCCATAGTATGCATGCATATCTAACTTTATATCAAACCCTACTTTGTGATTGTCATACAGTAGCTCATCCCTTAGTCCCATGAATTCCAAGAGAGGCTCATCATTTTCGAATGTATCTAAGATCAACGGTCCTTGTTGGTCAGAATCGATGAGTTGGGGGTAAATGATTTTTAGTTCAGTGGCTTGGGTACTTGACTCGAAAGACATGGTAGTGATCATAAAGAGAGAGGAGTTCTCAAATATCATAGGTAAATTAGAGATGTGGTCCTTGAAGGGACTACTAAGCGATATGGGTACCGACAAGGAAGCTTTGACTATTTTAACCATAACACCTTTGCCAAGTACGGTTATCTTTTTAGGGTTACATCTGAGGCCAAGATTCTTAAGGTGCCTCTCAAGAATGATAGGTTCTAATAGGCCGTTGTCATTTTTCCTAAGCTTCTCATTTTTGTTGTAGCCCTAGCCAAACATTAACTGTAGACCCTTGTTGTTATCCTCCATGGGAAGTTCAGGTATGGGTCTTTCATCTTGATACAATAGGCTAGATACATCCTTTTCATCTACCATTCCTTGCTTAGGTCTCCCCATTTTCTAAAGGTGGTAGGTTCTGCTTTGAAGGTTTGAGATGTTGTGTCAATTGGCTATGGTTTTCCATGAGACCTAGGATATTGAGGTAACTCTCCTATCACAAAGGCACTCTTCTTCAATTTATAGTCCCCACACCCATTATCTTGGATTACAACTTTGACATCTGGGATATTCTGCATGGTAGGTGTCTTTGTCTCAAAGGTGGAGGCTAAGGTGGATGGGTTGATATAAGGGGATGTGGGTCCCTCATATTTTTTTGGAACTTGGGGGATCTTGTAATACTTGGCCTCTAGATTTTTGCAATAATAAAAAGGCTCAAGGTTGCCATGGATTGTGATCTCTTGATTATGGTAAGGTAATTTCACACATTGATGGAATGTGGATGTGATGACTTGTATCATGGATCCATGGTGCCCCAGGAGAATATTAAAGGGGAGCTCAAGGTCAAGGACCTGACAAGTGGTCTCCATGATTTTGACACTACTTGGATGGGGAGTTGAATGGTGCCTTGAGACACCTGTTCTTGATCATCATAGGCCTTGGTGGTGATACCTTTTCCTTTTTCGATGACGTCCTCTGAAAAGCCTAGATTCTTTATCAGCCGTAGGGTACAAATGTTCAAACCCACACCCCCATCCACCAATACCCTTTTGACCTTGTTCTTATGGACTAGTACCTCTAGGTGGAGTGTGAGGTTATGAGATGGTTGGGTTGGGAGATCAAGTTTAGACAAGGTGAGGAGATGCGATGTAGTGATATGTCCAACCATAGCTTGGAACTGGTCTGCATCAAGGTTTGTGGGAATGGAGGATGTGACCAATTCCTTCTCTAGGATGTCCCTATGTGCAGGCGATATTTTGAGAAACTCCATGATGGAGATTTGGGTGGGGCTCTCTTTCAGTTGCTCTAAGACATTGTAACCATTAGGGATTGATTTTGGATTTGCGGCTGGTGCCTTGGGTGGTGGTGGTCCTGGGATGGAAATTTTGCCACTATGTACGGTGACTCCACACTCGAATCTAGGTCCTTTGATATTGACAACTATTACCCATTCATCCAATGATGAGACAACATGGTCATAGATATGGTTCACATTGCTGTAACTCTTTCCTTTACCATTGTTGTTTCCTTTATTGTGATCTGGTATCGGATTCATGTATATTTTGAGATCTTGATTCCCAGTTGGTTATTCAATGGTTATGACCTTGTTATCGATGAGATCTTGGATCATATTTTTGAGTCTCATGCAACTAGCTATCATGTCTCCCTTTATTTTGTGAAAATCACAAAGGTGCTTCTCATTATACCATAGTGGTTTAACTTGAGGCTCTTGATAATTTTTGTAAATAGGGAGTGTGATAAGGTTTGCTTGTACCAACTATTGCATGACATACTCAATACACTACCCTAATGGTGTATATTTTTGTTTTGGAGGGTATTTGTTCTTTGGGGGTGGTCCTCCTTGAGCATTCACATTGTTGACCACCTAATTGATGGGTTGTTGTTGTGATGTGTTGGTTTATGGGGTGTTTTGTGTGTTATTTTGTGGTTGTGTATATGTTTTTTGTTTCACATTTATCCTTGGGGCACTGATAACAACTTTGGCATCAATGACACCATCATTAGTGGCATTTTTGTTCTTATCCCACATGCGAGGTTTATCATTATAACTTGTCAATGGTCGATTGTCTTGATACACAGATGTGCCCCCTTATGCTATGAGGGCTCTTTTGATGTTGAGCACTTTAGGGATGAGTTGGTCGTAGGTTTTAATGCATTGCATTTTTATATGGAAGGACAAGCTCCCTTCGAGGTTAGAGATAATGGTCCCAATTTGTTGTTCCTCTAGCATGGACCATTTGCTCTTGCTTGTTGTGGATCTCCATCGTTGTAAGAAATTCGTGAATGTCTCTCCTTTATCTTGCTTAAGGCCAGATAGTTCTTCCAGGCTTACCTCCATGTCTAGGTTGAAAGAGTAGTTTTCAATGAATAAGTCCATGATTTCCTGGAACTTTTTGATTCAATGAATAATTCCTTGATTTCCTGGGATTTTTTGGGATGGTGTGAGATGAGGTGGCAAGATTTTGTTGAGGTGGTTGTTGAGGTGTTTGTTGAGTAATGACAAGGGGTTGTGTGGTGGATGGTATGGTTGATATGCTTAGTCCTTGGGAGACTATATTTTGGGATGTTTGGGGTGTTGTAGATGATGTGATGATTGGTTAAGAGATTTGGATTGGTGCCACTTGGTGTTGCGATATCAGTGGCAAGCTTGGAGGATTTGGTATAATATATGTGTTGATTTGATTTGATTTTATTGGTTTTGGATTGGTGTGTTTAATGAAGGGATTGGCCCTATACCTTGAATGGGTGTGAAGGATGATGTCAAGATAGGGAATGGTGGAAATATTTGAGATGGGTTCCCTTGTGAAAGTGAGGATGAAGCATTGAAAGTTCCCACTTGTCCAAATAAATCCACTTGTCCTTGTGATACATTGGGGAGAGAGTTTTGTGTATCAAGAGGGTATGTCAGTGTTGCGGAAAAGGTGGAGGGATTGTTTGTATCATCGAAAATGAGTGGCACATATTGATGTTTAGGGTCTTGTGGGACAATGCTAGGCATACTCAAGATCATGTTTACTTCCAAATTTTGGTTATTGAGAAGTGGATTCCCTTGAAGGGATTGGAGTAGTGAACTTCCCTTGGTGATCATTGGTTGAATTGGGGCATGAGATGATGGTGGTTGTATGATTGGTTGGATGATTCTTGGGAATGAAGGTGTGAATGATGTTTGTGGCATGTTCCCGAAAGGTTGTTCAACAATAGTTCTCACATCAAAATTGGAAGGGAGTTTAGCCCCTTATTTTTCCAATGCCACATGTATTGTGTGGGATTTAGCCTCATGACTGTGTTGTGACCTTGTTTGGACCATAAAATTGGAATCAAATTTTAGGAATATGGGAGGTAAACCTCTAACTCCTTTGGTTGGTCTAAACTTTAGGTACAAAAAGAAAATCTAGGATGTTTTAAGGATGAAATGATGATGATGTGAATGATGAGGAGTGAATGATATGGATGTTTGAAATTTTGAGAACTTTGGATGAATACTAGACCTTAGGATTTTTTTGGTTTTGATTTGGTTTGATTTGGATAATGGAATTGTAGATCCCAAGATGTTAGATGTGACCTTGGGATTAACTTGTCCACAGGGGTGCTAATTTAACTAAATCTATGAGAAAGGATTCATCCACGCACACTTATCAAAACAAAGTGATTTTGATTTTGATTTAAGGATTTACCAAAAATCTAGCATAGATGATTTTTCCAAAGTTCCAAATTTTGTTTGCAAGATGGGTTTGATAAATGTTGTGACAAATGGAAGTGTTGATTTTGATCCTAGATGAACCTAGAAAGACTTTGTTTACAAGACCAAGGTGTTGAGGAACATGCTAGACCTCTAAAGTGTTTCAAAAATCATATGGTTCATATTATCTAAGAAGTGGTTCATATTGGGCATACATGTCCAGATTGTTGAGCAAAATAAGTCTATAAAAATTTGTTACCTTCTTGCTTATCTTGGTGTATTGTCTTAGGTTGCACTTTCTAATGTATCTTTTGATAGCTTTTTAAGTATGACACCTAAACTTGAAGTTTTTGCATAAAGAATTTTGTTTTGGAATCTTGACTTTGTGGGAAATCATGAGAATAAACACATATGTGGGGTTCAATTATCTTTTATTTTGATTAAATGGATTCTTTTTACCACATCAACACATATTGTTTAAATTTCAAACTAATGTCTATGTCTTAGCTCTTTTTCATTCCACAAGGTCCATTATGTGAAAATCAAAGAGTCAAGGCCATAGTTTCCCTAGGTTGACTTTGGAGAGAGTAAATTGAGATGTGAACCCAAATATTTAGAAGCCTCTAAGGATAGAATCCATGGGGACAAGCAGTAATAATTGGACCCTTCAAAGATATTCACTCTTTCCAAAGGGTTTGAAATTTTGATGATTTGTTTAATGTTTGTTTCAAAGTTTGAGATCCAAGCAATGTGTTTGACTGACTCCTAGGTTTGAAATGGCCATAATTTGTTGAGTCCCCACTTGAATTTCTCCAAACACTAAGATAAAGTGAATAGTTAGAAATTTGTCAACACTAGCTCCCCTCCATGGCACACACTTCTCGAGACCACCAAATCTCAAAATTCTAAAGATCTGGAGATCCTAAGGATTTTTTTTGTTTCTACTTTGCATAGTACAAATGTTGGGTGGCTTTAGAATGACCGTTCTTGCACCAACAAACATTAAGGTTTTTGGTCACTAAAAAAATGGGTTGTAATAAGGAATTTTGTTCAAGGTGGCCATACACATGACAAGATTGGCTTGAGATTATGGAGAATCAAGAGGCATCCCAATCCTTTCCCTAAGGAAGGATTTTGATGTATCACATGGATACTATGGGTGACACTTGTATGTATGACACATTCACACCTATTGTTAATGAATTTCATCACAACACATTTTTAAATAGCAATTGAAAGAGTTTGGCTTTAGCTTGGTACTGCTTGGGTTGTTCCCTCATTTTGAAATGGGGAGGTAGGCCCTCTAAGGATAAACAAAAGCAAGGGAGTACATTTGTAGTTTGACCGCCTAGTTTGCATAAATCTCAAGGAGGGAACACACACAATGCCTTTTCCTCACAGTAGCATGGGGTTCAATTTTAGATCCAAATTGAAATATGTGGGGTAATTTAGATAACCACTGTCAATGGAATGTTTTTGATTCTCAAGATCGTCGAGTGGCACGAGAGAAGTGTATACGCATTCAAGTGACAAGAATTGCAAAAACCACAAAACAAAGAAGGAACAAGTTCTTTTTAATCCCCAAAATAAAAGTGAGTCAGTTTTAAGCACCAAAAGCTAAGTGTGAATTTTTCTTGTTTAGTTTTAGCCCATATTGCAAATGTTTAGTAAGTTCCTAATGTTCAATTTTAATCCAACTTTGACAAAGCTTGAGTTGATGGTTAATTTTAAGCCCAAAGAAATGCTAGTTGGTCCTAAAACAGAAAATGAAAAGAAGAATTGGAAAGCCTAAGCTATTACAATGAGCATTAAAAAATGCTTTTAGTTTTCCAAGTCAATCTTCCTCCTCTTCCTACAAAGGTGATGTTGGGAAATAAAGGCAACACTCTACAAACTAACAAAGGAGGCACTAAAAGTAGATGCGACACTCTAGTGAAATGCAAAGGTGGTGCTCTGTAGTAGAAAAAGAGCACAAATGTGGTGCTATATGAACAAAGGTGACGTAGAAGCAAAGGCGGCAGTTTGTCAAAAAGCATAAATTAAGCAAAAAGTCGAGCAGATAGAAGCGATACTATAGCAAAGGCGACGTGACATCAACATTCAAAGGTGACATGACATGGCAGAAGTGACGATGTAAATAAAGGTGGCACTCTGCATGAAAGAAAATGCAACACTGTATGCAAAGGCGGTGTTGTATTGAGCAAAGGCAATGTCACCCTCCTATAGTTGCAAAAAATGGTATCTTCAAGCCAAAATTTTCAAAATAAAATGGTTAGCCCTCCTTTTAGCACCAAAAGGTGAACAACAAATATGTAATTAGCTAACACAAGACTAACAAACACTAGTTAATCATGTTAGAAACACAAATTAAGCATTCCCTATGAGATTCTTAGCTAAATCAAGAAGAAAGCATGAAAATGGGAGCATAAACAAACCAAAGATAACATGCAATCAACTTAAAATAGCTAAACATTCATCCCATAGGGGGATTCGTGCTCCTTTGATGTGGAAAGAATCCCTTTCCCAATCCCTTTGATAAGCTCCAATGATGTTGATGATTCAAAGTACCTAAAATGATGAAACAAGCTCAAAATGTGTTGAGAATGGTGAATGCTAAGAGTGAAAATGGCTATAGTAAGAATGCTTCAAGTTGTGGATCCATATTGTGTAGAGGAAGCCTCTACTTATTGGACTCAAGGGTTGAAGAATGAAAGAAATTGGTGAATGTGGAGTAAAAGAGGAACCAATAGGAATGTGACACTTGTCACAATTCCATTGGATGAGGATGGAGCACATTTTGGGAAATGTGTAGAGGGAAGGAGGTGTAAGAGGAATAAATGAGAATGGTTGTGGATTTGAAAGGTTGTAAGAAGTAAATGAATGTGGTTGAAATGTAAAAGAATATTGTTGAGAGTGTAAGAGGATTTAAGGGACAAGATGGCATGTAAGAGGTATTTATGAATGTGTAAGAGGATTTTTGAAACCTTTGGAGGGAAATTGAATGGAGAGGTAGTTGGGAGGAATATTCCTTGGAATATTCCATTGTGAGGATAAATAGAGGAATTAGATAATTAAAAGAAATTATTTTCATGTGCAACCTGGTTAGTTGACCATGGGTTGATTTAACTCTCGAGGAGTTAAAAGCTAGAGGATTTGTTAATGATGATTAGAAAATGATTTAGAGTTAATTAATTCAGAATTAATTAACCTAGAAGGGTTAGGGGATTGTGACATTTGATTTGATTTATTTAATCAAATGAGAGGATTTTAGGGGGATTTAATTAAATGATCTGATTTAATTAAATATGATGAAAATTAGTCAAAAGAAAGGTGAATTAATCTAATAAAATTAATTATTTGATTAATAGTTGAATTTAACGAATTTAACTAAATAATGTTGATTATTTAATTAATTGGTTAGTTAGAAGTGATTTAGGAGGAAATAATGTTAATTTATCTGAATCAGATGCATAATATCAATCAGGTTTATTTAAGTGTCTACAAAAACAATGGCATCTTATGTATAGACTCCTCCTATGATTTGCTCCTAGAATAAGGTAAAGCAATTTAGAATTTGAAACAATGGTATATGAACAACTATTTAGCCTATCTGTTATGCTACAACAATTAACTATAGGCTAGAACATATCCATATCAACATAAAATACTAAGTGCAATTCACCTCAAACTCTATTGTACCTGTGTATGACAATACCTGAGCTTCTGGTGTTTCTAGATGGAACCTATGGCGGAAAAGTGTAGTCTCCATCTAAAGGAACCATCTTCAGAGCTCTTGCCTGAAATGAGGGTTGAAAACATTAGAAGAAAAGCAATACCATAATTCTAAAGTAACAATTTGTATCAAGCCAAATGTCAAAAAGTATAATTAAAAAGACAAATCCTTAACAATTGGACTAAGCAGATCTATGATTTTATTTTTAAAATGTAGAAACTTTCTCTGTCGGAGCTTCATGACCTCAAATTGGATCTCAAGTTGGATCGATAAAATTTATGATTTTATCTTTAGAATGTAGGAACTTCCTCTATCAGAGCTTCATGACCTCAAATCGGATTTGAAATCGGTCCAACAGATTTATGATTTTATCTTTAGAATGTACAAACTTTCTCTATCAAATATTAAAGATCTCAAGTTGGATTTCCAATTGGACCAAAAGATTTATTATTTTATCTTTAGAATAAAGGAACTTCCTCTATTGGATATTCAAAAATTCCTACACTTAGGTTCTACTTCCTAGTGAAAACACCTGGAAGTGTTTCACATTGGTTCAAGGTACTCTCCATCCTAGTTATGTCACCAATAGCAATCCAATTTTGCTTGAACCATCCATACCCGAATGTTGCATCACAATCTATTCTTTTTGCACATAAAAATGCCATATATTAACCTCTTTTAGATAAAACTCAAAATAATCATAAAACCATAATCAATAAGTCATTTTAGCTTCAAAAAGAATATGATGTCATTTACTATCAAAATAAAAGCTGTATAAATAACAAAATATCCATGAAGCCATCCATCCAAAGAGAAAATAAGCAATGCTAGGATTTGAGCAATATAAGTTCAAAGGGTTATGCTGTAACGATAATGGAATCACCATAAGAGAAAAACCAAGGAACAAATTCTTGTGACTATAATTATGTGATCCATAACTCTATTGGTCATGTGGCACAATTATGCTATAATAAATACAAGATGCATTCATGTGTGACCCAATTTTAATGTGGCTATGTTGTGATAGAAATGGAGGCACTCATATGAGCACAATTCATGTACAAATCACTGTCATCACAATTACGTGTCAATCATCATTGGGTACGTTTAGGTTGACTCAAGTTTAACAAGTTACGATGTAATGATAGCATGATCCAAGAGTGATTACCTCTTGTTGCAATAAAGAGCCTATAACTCTGGTTGATATGCAGAGTGGTTGTGTTATATCAATTATGTAGTGCATTCAAGCACAACCCATGTTTAATGAGCTATTCTAGTGAGTGATCAAGATTTTCTAAACCTTATGAATGTTACTTAAAAGTGTACAACTTAAACTACAAACCAAGTTTGTTACATAATTGAATGCAATCTTGGGTTACCACAAACTATAATAATGTGATCTGCTAATAACCATTATGGAAAGTATTAAAGCAAGACCCATGCTATATAGGATACATTTACCTGATCAGGTTTACATACCTTAATGATCAAACACAAGCTTCCCACACACTCTAGGATACAATCCAAGATCATACCACACCTTGTCAAGATAGCTAATTTTCTGACCCAAGATTTAAGGTTTTTTTTTAATACCAACAGAAGCATTGGTAAGAGTATGACTAGCAAACCCTAGCCTTACATAGAAACAAAACCATAACTCTAAATTGTGATTAGTGAGGTTGCACACTAGAAAGATTGATATGACGCACCCAAGCAATAAAATTCAGACTCTAAATATTGTAGCCATTAACAAGCATACATCATACGAGACATTTGAAATGCAAGAAGAATGATGTCACTGAGGTGATAGTCAAAAAGAGGTTGAGTGTTAACAAGATAATAAAACTCAAACCCTGTATAGTGCCAGAGACGAATAATGAGTTTTACCCCTTGATGACCTTATGGTTTTTCTAAACACACAGAAGACAAGGCAAATGCAATCAGAATGACCGGGCCCAAAATGAAGCAATCGTAACTACAGGTCTAATGTTTCTTCTTAGCCATTGTATAATGGAGGTAGTGGATTGCATGTTTGAGTAGTGTTTTGAGACTCATCAAAGATGGGAGAATAGTGAATAATACCTTGTGGACTATGAAGTAGTGACAATAAAGTTGAAGGATTTTAAGACCCACAATACCATGAAACAATGAGTCCCCTGTAGTAAGTAAGTAGGCAGTCTATAGGGCATAGTTTGATTTTATAGAAGGATGCTCATGAAAGGAATCTTCAAGTGACAATGAGTGAGTTGTTTGAGATTGTAGTTGAGGGTGCAATATCCAGTCTTAAAGGCAATTGCCAAAGCAGTAAATGTGCAAGAAAATCAAATCGTACACAACAAAAAATTCATAATGTTATCTTGCATAATGCCTTGAGTTAGAAGAAAAAATTCTCATTGTATCTTGATGAAATTAGTGACCTTAATGGTCAATCACTGGCAACCATGATTTTAAAACATGCTATTGCGCCTATGGAGGCAACATCTTGAGCAAAGCAGTGAGTGGTGGTTTGGAACAATGGCAGGTATGAAGGACTTGCTTTATATGCATACTATGTAGTCTAGCTTAAGAAAACATTCTTAGAAGAGATTGAAGGTGGATTATGGAACTCAAGGGTTACCATGATAAGATTAAAGAAAAGACTGAGTTCTATTTAAAAGCCACTATCATGAAGATATTAAAGATGTCACATGCAAAACCCTAGCAACTAGAGTAATGAATACAATGCCAAAGAGGATAGTGTGCTGGGGCAAATTTAGGAGATCTCCACATTATCTAATCACAGGAAAATACATCATTTATTTATTTTTTAAAATTAAAAGAAATCATTCTAAACCCTATATAGGATACATTGATACTTCAAAAGCATCTGATTTATTTTTTAAAATTAAAAGAAATCATTCTAAACCCTATATAGTATACATTGATACTTCAAAAGCATCTGAAGGAATTTGAGATTATGCAAATATATGCCAATTAAATACCTGGATTACAAACAGTAGCACGGACAACGTAACCCTTGTTGAGCAGAGCAAGAATGAGATAAGCAAAAATGAATCCTATTCCTCCTGTCACACACATCTCCTTACCATTCTCTGTCATTCTTTACTGAAACACTTCTCCATTTTGGTGGGCTACGCCTGAAAATAAGGTTTCGAAAAAGGTTTTAGAGTATGTTTATTAAAATGAAAACTCCATTTTGGTGGGCTATGCCTAAAAATAAAATTTCAATGAAAGTTTTAGAGTATGTTTATTAAAGTTTTAGAGTATTTTGGTAGGGTATATTCTTGATTCCTTAAATGATTTATTTAAATGGATTATGGCTAAATAAATGACTAACTATTTAGTCATTTTTATTTGTGTGACTAAATATTTTTTAGTCAATGACCAAATTACTCATTTATTTACTCATTTATAGCCGAGTTGAAAAAAATTAGTAGAATTTAGTCATTTTTAGTTGTTGTGACTAAATTTTTTAGCCACCTAGTCATTTATTTGCCAAATTCTACGAGTGTCACGTGCAAAAAAATTGAGAAACAATCATAGAGTTGCCTGCAACAAGTCATCTAAGGAGAAGGAATTGAAGAATTATAGCATTTTCAAAGACTCAAATGATATTATCATTGCAAGGATCAAATTAGAACTTTTACCAACATCAAAACACCAAATCACTGCAAAGATACAACCTCTTTGTTGCTTGCAATAGGGTTTGAATGATAAAACTATAAACATCTCCCCTTATCCTCATGCTTCCTTTTATGCACTACTAGATGTCACTTGTGCAATATGCACAAGATTAGATTCATCCTTCTCTTTTTCTTGCTTTCTTCTCCAAACCTTCTTAGTACTTGATTTCTTTAAATCACTCCTAAAATATTGTGCAATATGTCCAAACTTATGACATCTATAGCATTTGACTTTGCTTCTACCATTCAACCATTCATAAGAGCTCTTAATACATCCAACACTCTTTTGCTCTATGGCCAAATTCATAGCATAAATAACAATAACCATGAAAAGAATTGTCAAACCTGTACTTTTGATGATGTACTAAATGGAAAAATCTTCTAAAATTGTTGTTGCTAGCTTGCGCAAGATTTTTTTTTTGTCTTCTTCTTATTTTCATCCTTAGGAGAAAATGATTGATAGTTTAGGTCTATTTTCTTCCTTGGTGTCTCCCTAACCTTAGAACTTTGTACTTCTTCACAACCTAATCCAGTAGTATCCTTATGATGTTTTTTCTTGCTTAACATCTCAAATAAACATTCAGTGCTCTTTCCAAATTAAAGTGTCTCGTGTAGCTTGGAAGAAGCTTTTCCTAATTCATTTTTCAAAGAAACTATCTTTGATTCATACTTTTCACAATCAACCTCTTTTTCCTTAAGCTGATTATTAACTTCTATTTTCTTACCTTTTGCAACTTGAACCTTCAAATCTATTATCATTTTTTTTGCTTCTCGAAGAGCTGAAAGTGTCTTGACTTTAGACTCTCTTTTTTCTTGAAGCTGAAACCTTAATCTTTGATTCTCCACTTTGAGTTTTAAATCTCATCAAGAGAACAAGTGAGTTCACCTTCAAGATCGAATTCACATTCATTTTCATCTAACTCTAGTTTATAATCTCTCATAGAGCAGTCTTCTTCTTTGTCAATAAAAACATCTTCTCTTTCAGATGTATCACATCTTGAATCAACTTGCAAGGGTCTCTTTTTCAACAACTCATCACTTTAATACATATCAATCAGTTTATCCCAAACCTCCTTTGCATCCTTACAATACATAACTTTAGCAATGATTTCATTTGGAAAACCAGTAAAAATAGCATCCATAGCTCTAGCATTGAATTCAAGAGTCTTCTTCTCTTCAATAGTAGAAAGAGATGCTGAAGATATTGAATAACCTTTCTCTATAGTTGTCCACACATCAAATCCTAAAGAAGATAGATAAGTCTCCATCCTAAGTTTCCAAAGAATAAAATTGGTGCCTTCAAACCAAGGTGCTCTAGATATAGGATACACTTCCATTTGTCAGTCATTGTTTATAACTGCTTCTCCATCATCCTTTATATTTGGTTCATGCAATGCTTGTTGTTTAGCACCCTATTGGATATTTCTTTTTCCCTTGTTTCTTTTTCTTATTTCCATGATAGGTACTCCACTACCAAAATATCCCAAGTTGGTTAAACTTGTACAAAAGGACCCAATGATCTGATACCACTTGTTGGAGTACATGACCAATGGAGGGGGGATGAATCAATGGTTAGATAAAATAAATCTCAAAACCTTAACACCCTTGATCATACAAAACTTTAGATATGTATTTCATAAACAAAACACAAAGATGTGCATATTACAACATCACATGTGAATTAGAAATATTGAACTATGCACATAGCAACATATCATCAAGGAGACATGAGACACCATATTTATGAGTGGAAAAACCCTAAAAAGGCTGAAAAAACCACTATGAACAATTGCTTTATTAAAAAATTGTTTACAAATTGTATGCCTCACTGGCAGTACAACAAGCCTCATTGGCTAACAGTCAAGCCTCACTGGAAAATCACTCAAGCCTCACTGGCTATCAATAGACCTCACTGGTCAACTCCAATCTGTCTCACTAGCAATCTTCAATCTGCCTCACTGGCAATCTTCAATCTGAATATAGGAAGATCAATACAAAGTACTACTCTATTTACATTGAAAAACAAAGGTTATAGATGTATTCTATAACTCTTATACATACACCTTATTTCTCCCAATTTGACACAAACATAAACAAATCTTTAGGACCTCCAAGTGCTCAATATAAAGAAACATGCAATTTTGAATTCATTACTCTTGAACATGGTATTCTAAATTTATCATTCCTAAACTTTCAAATTTAAAGAAGCCCAATTACCATTCTTTTACCATTATGCAATCACCTTTCTATTCAATAAAGATCAATTATCATTCTACTCAATCAAAGCTTTATCAAAAATTGAAAAAGATTTTCACATCAATTTCACATGAAATCATTTCTTATACAATCACCTGACACCTCTGATATTGCTCTGCTTCATGAAAACTCAAATATCATACGCTTTCATCAGTCATATACTTTTCTCAATCTTCACAGACAATCATAATCAATCATCATTCTCTTTCATTCTCAAACCCTACATATACACACAAAAAACCTTGTGTATCTTCACATTATACTAATTCTCTAACAAGAGAAACTTATACAAAGATTACAGTAAAAAATACATTCTAATTTCAGAACTCATATCAAATTCATTAAGGTTTAGAATAGAAGATTTATCTTTTTCACAAAAATATTCTCTCATCAACACCACACCTTCCAAAAATTCTCCATACAAAAGCAAAAAACTTTCAATAGATTTGGCGCCAATCACAAAATCCACACACAACTATTCACATTCAAAATAGAAACAAACTTGTAAAAGCAACCAATGAAGTTTAGACTCCCTTCAAAGCTATAACCACAGGAAATAGTTGTTAGACTGTTTGAATAAGAACCATCAATCCTCATTTGCCTCCAAAACAACTTTAAAAGAGAACCATTGATGTTTGATTATACACATTGCAAAAGAATTTTAACCTGCTCGATAGGTTACTTCATGAAATGGGGTTGGTTGATAAACAGTTTTAAACCTTTAAAAATGTTACTTAAGTGCCTTTTCACAACCTATAGTAGGTCACTTTCAAAATATAAGAAAAGGTGAACTTTCTTTAAAAACCCTTACACTACAAGAAACCCTAGAAATTTAGAATTATGAAAAGTCTTAGGGTTTTAGAGATAATTAGACTTTTATGTTGTGAAACATGACAAATTTACCAACCCCACATGATAATCAGACTTCTATATGATGTTGTAATGCCTTTACCAGCCTGCTGAGATGTTAAATGGGCGATCCCACAATACTAGTTTACAATTTTTGGCCAAACTAGATACTAAACTGATTTTTTCTAACTAAATCTTTACTTTTGGGCACCTATAGTGGCTAAACCGTGATGAATTTGAAGATGATGCAAACTAGTGGTTTGTGACATTTTTTCTATAGATTCTAAATATATTTTTTTCAAAATTTTTGGAATCAGATTGCACTTCTTTTTCCATCTCATTTGAAAACTAGTATTTTTCAGTAAACACCATTTTTACGGAGTGATGCTCACTGTATAACACAATTTTTTTTCCATGAAGGATAAACTTCTATTTTTTCAAATTTAGATTTGTAACTACGATATCTAGTGCTTCCAATTCATTTCATAGTTTTTTACTGAATATTTTTTAATTAATCAAGTTTCAAAGTCAAACCAATTACAATTTAGACATAGGAAGACTGTATAACACATCACTTTTTTTGTATGTATCAAAATTCATTTTTTCCTTTTCTATTGGATCAAGGACTTCAATATCTGGTGCACTCATATTTTTCAAAAAAAAATCGATAATCTTCTATTTTTTCACGTGTAGAACAAAGAGCTTGATTTTCGGTGAAAAACCTACATTCACAAGAAATAAAAAATAAATATAATAATCAAATTAAATTTATTTAAAATTATACTTTTTGGGAAGCTTATAATGAGGACTACATATAAAAAATAAATTTTAAATGAATTCATTTGATCCCCCAAAAGGTAAATCAAAAGTGGTTTTTTATCAGCATTTTTATAGGTGTAAAGGAGACTCTGTTATAGGTATGGTTTAAAACTAGCGAGGTTCTAACCAAGGGGTTTGATCAAACCTCTTCAATTGGAATGCTTTAAATGGAACTTTTTAAGGCTTAAATCATTATATTTTCTAAAAATATGTGATTTCAACAAAAATCCAAATCTCCTAGAAATTGTAAACCAACTTTGTGGGATCACCCAAATACATGAGAAAGAAACACTTTCATGAATGACCAATAAAACAATCAAATGTTTTCTTGATACCTTGATAAGTCTCATACCCCCAAGACTTATACATCAACCTCTTTATGCTGAAAACCAACCTCATGCTTCGATTCCTTGATACTTTGATGAAATCCATGCCTTTGATGCACTTTGATGTCTTTTGATGCAGTGTTAAGTATATGCTTTGACTTTGATACCTTGATGTTTTGATTGCTTGAATGACTTGGAAAATTGATACCTTTAATTCTTTGAAGCTTTGATACTTTTAATGAAATGGTATAGAGAACATCAACCACTACCAATGCCAAACCAACGGTGACAATCCTTCATGTAACAAACTTTGACATCAATGAAAAATCAATGCCAATGCAACAATATCAAAATCCCAAACAACACATGCCAAGGGATTATACCACCCCTCACATAATCTAGTGCCCTAGGAAAGAAGTAAAAGAAGAATCCAACCAACCATTGAAAAACAAATAGAACCCAAAATCATAAAAAATCAAGATTATGCTTGATTGATCATATGATGCCATTCATTTGTGAAACAGAAGAAATATATGTCAACTCTATATCAGGCTTAGTTATCATGGGAACTTCAAAGGAAATGGAGGTACTTGTATAGCAAACAAGAAAATGGAGCTAATTCCCAACCACGAATTTCAACTATATATAGATTGACAATTCCACTTTCATTGTGGTATTTGAAAGTAGCATATAGGCCAAAATCTCCAAATACCAAAGCAATCAAATGTAGGGATAGATGTGCTTTTTGGTAGAATTTTGTTACTACAATGACACTGTAAATAAGAATAATTACTATGCAAACAACATATGCAATAGCTCATTAGTTTCAAGTTGAGATTCTGGTTATCAACAAAAGAAAGTTGTAAGATAGAGCACAGAAGCAAAAAATGATCATGGGTAAACCCATAATATTAGTTTACAATTTTTTTGAGGAAGGAAAATTGAAAAAACACTCTAAAGAAAAAAAAAATGAGTTTTAAGGGGTTTGCTCGAAGGGGGGTTCACATGAACCCAAAAACGGGTTCGCTTGAACCCCCCTTTGAGTGAACACCTTTATGATGTCATCCATTTTTGACAATTTTTTTAAGGAAAACAAGGGGGGTTCGAGCGAATCCCCCTTCGCTCGAAGAGGTCAAGGGGGGTTCGCTCAAAGGGCAGTTCGCTCAATTCCCCCTTTTTTTCCCTACCCCCTCTCCTCTAGCATTTTTCTACAACATTTTTCCTTTCCAAGCTCAAGTTGAGGATGAAAATGGAGGAAACTTCACAGACCCAACTAGATGATGGTAGTCTTCAGAACGAGCTATCCCTCAAATATAATTTTAATATATTTTGGTTTCATTATGTATTTTTTTAGTTTAATTAAACACAAGTTTCTCACTGAGAATCAAGTTCTTTGTTCTGCACATGTGGAAAAATAGTAGATTATCAAAAAAAATTCTAAATAATATGTTCAAGTTATGTTGTATACGGTCTACCTATGTCTAAATTATAATTGGTTTGACTTCAAAACTTAATTAAGAAAAAAATATTCAATAAAACACTATGAACCAAATGAACATGCTAGATATCGAAGTTACAAAGCTAAATTCAAAAAAATTAGAATATTATCCTTCAAGGAAAAAAAGTTATGTTCTTTATGATGAACATCACTCTTTAAAAATGGTGTTTATTGTTAAAAACTAGTTTTCGAAGGAGATGGAAAAATAAATACAATTTGATTCCAATTTTTTTAAAAAATATATATTTAAAATCTATAGACAAAATGTTAAAAATCACTAGTTTGCATCATCTTCAAATTCCTCATGGTTTAGTAGCTATAGGTGCTCGAAAGAGAAGATTTAGTTAAAAAAAATTAGTTCAATATACATTTTGGCCAAAAATTGTAAACCAATATTGTGGGATCACCCTCATTATAGTCACAATACTTTTGGGTTTATGCTACTATATGATAGATTCTGTTTCTGCAATTGTTCTTCAATTTATTATTCAAATATAGTATTATTTTCTCTAGAACTTGTGTTTTATGTAATGCCCCGCCACACAACCCTAGGGCGAGTTGCAATTAACTACACAAACACAATAATTTTTTTTTGTTTAAGTACAAATAACATGCAAGTTCACTACCCATTGCCAACAACCTCTAAGGTTATGAGACTGAGATTACTTAAAACCCAAACAAGAAACATGAATTAAAACATAACATTTAATTACTAAACAAATTAATACACATACATTCCATACATAATAAAATTACATCAAAGGCATAAGAGATACCACACGTTTCCAATAATATAATTTACAATATGATTACAACACTCATTCCCCAAATGAGGCAAATCCAATAAACAAGGTTACAAATTACATCTTCCTCCTCGATACAATGAGGGGTAATAAAATTACAATAATAACTGGAAAGAATAAAGCATGAAAGAAACTAGATCCCATGAGCTCTCCAACTGGAAATCTCGTCCACACGAACAAGAAGATGACCCAACGGATTAAGGTGCACGTTCCACCCAACCATGTGATACCCGAAGGCTCACCCCCCATGCTAGGAGATAGTAACAAGGAATCCTAGACAAGACCATCCACCCCTAGACACAGGCTAACTCACACTGACACAACCAAACACATGAACCATACAACCATAAGGATAAAACAAGTACAACTCCAACATCACTAACATAGGTCACATTGCTTCCAGAAATAAAATAGATTGAGTATGATAAGAAGACCATACACATAAAACCAAATACCAACTGTTGTCGTAGAAAGAGTGTCATCACACAATTCGTCATGGGATATCCTCTGGGAATCTTCCTAGGCTTCGGCCCCCACTATGAGTTGTCCTGGTGGCCTTTACCGAATCCCAACAACCATACTCACACATGTGGAATCAAATACCTCTCGTAAGGACAAGATAGATGACCTTGCCATTCCAGGCCTTCCTATCTCATCCCAAGTCTATACAAACCCTTGCGTCCATGAGCGAGGCTCAATTATCTTAATTAATGTGAAAAACTACCTAACTTCTAAGTATATTGTTTTAGTTATCACTTGATTAAACCACCTCTGAAGGTTTCCCAGTTTACCTATTTGGACTCTGGCCCCTAACAGAAGCCACTCTTCTACTTGACAACATACCAAACAAAACCAATCACCAAGGGAATCCCAAGTGCAAACCAACAAGATAAAACCACTCCAACTCTAGGAGGAACATAAAATGAAAATCCACTCCAACACAGGAGGCAACAAAATTCAAAACCCTCTCCAAACACTAGAGGCAACAAACACATAAACCACTTCTTCCAAAGGAGGCATGAACCATCCTCGTTCATGAAAACTAGGTAAAACAACCGGATACAACTATACGCACTACCCAAAGCAATACAATGGTTGACTAACATAATACAACAACCCCAAAAGTTAAACCCCTTCTAGAAGACTTAACAACCCTTCAAATCATTTTCCCCAAAGCGAAAACAGAAGAAGCGCACATACAAGAAGGCAATCAAATAGGAATTTAAATCTATATTTGGATTTCCTAAATCCACTTCCTTCATTAACCTTCAGTAGATTATTGCCACAATAAAACTAATTACATTTTGTCTCTTTCAGACAAAGGATGAAATTTAACCAAACATTTAATTCCCTAATTGCTTTTAAATAATAACACAATAATCATAAAATTGCTCTAAGGAAGGTCGATACATAATTCAACTCTAGATGGATGACAACATTCAAGTATTAAAAGATGTCGAATAATGTGATTACATAGAGTTTATCTCTTCACTACACATAATGATTAAAATCGATTGTGTTACAGTAAAATCATTATAAAATCAATATTTGGACATATACATCTTTATTAATTAAATATTCATTAAAATAAGAACATCGTATCCATTCAAATTTAAAATTCATTTCTCACGTTTAAATATTATCTATTTAACCATATGCACATTTTCCAACTTCCTTAATTAAACAAAGGATCAAAATCCATTTTCTAAAAACATCACTCTTACAAAATCAATATTTGCATCATTAAATAAAATAACCCTCTTAAAATCAATATATTTAAATATAAATATATATTAAACATATATACAATTATATACTCAACGTATATACAATTATATGTATAAGTATATATGTTTAAATATATAAATATTATTTCAATATATTTTTATAAAAACAATTTAAATTTCAACTCATTTAAATCAAACCACGTTTAATTAAAATAAATAATAATAAAAAATTTATTTAATTTATAATATATTATATATATAGTATATATATATTATATTATATAATATAAAATTAAATTAAATAAAAAATTAAAAAAAATTAAAAAAAGAAATATCTTTTTTGCTTGGCCTGGGGCCCCATAAGGGAGGAGGACGCAACCAAGGCGTGCCCAGCCTCCCTTGTGGAGGTCAGCGCTGCCACCTCCCCACAGGCTGTGGGGAAGCACTGCCACAACACCCCTCCATGGGCGTAGTGCAGTATAGCCTCCCCACACATAAAAAAAAAGAAAAATATATATTTTTTAATATATATTTTTATTTCCAATAAAAAATTTAAAACACTCCCCTTTGCACAGAGATTTTTGTAAAGAAATTATTTTATAAAACCCAGAAAATTCTCCAACATAACCTCATATACTTGCAAATATATAAAAAATATATATATATATATATATATATGTGTGTGTGTGTATAACAGATATATATACATGTATATATATATATATATATATATATATATATATATATATATATATATATATATATATATATATATATATATATTTTCATTGTTTTACAATTAAAATTGGGAAAATTTTTCCCACAAAAATTTCCAAAGAACTAATTTATTGTTTCCAAATCCCTAAATATTTTCAAATCTAAACAGAAAAGTTTCTAATTTAATTTGTTTTCCTTCCATTTTTCTATTGTTAAGATTGAAGATTCAATTGCAAGTTTTGAAACAAATTTGACATGGGTTTTCATTGAAATTCAAACAGAATTAAGATTTTTCCAACAGATAATAAGATTTGAAAACTCTTTAAAAAAAAAAAGAAATCAAAGAAGAACCTGGTTTTTTTCTTCTCCAAAGCTTGAAGGATTCAAATGGTGCTTCCAAATATTTTTCCAGCCCACCCAAGAAATTCAACCTTCTTCTTCAAATCCAAACAAAACCACAACAAAAAAACTTTCTCCACCAAATTGAAAATTGAAAATTATATCAAATTTTATTTCCTCACATAGAGTTTTCCCCAAATATAGTCAAACCCCTAAAATATCCCATCCACCAAATTTATTACAATTTTGGGGATATTTTCATTTCTTTTAAAATTTAAAACAAAATTAAACATATTTTCATTTTTATTTTAATTTAACTCTAAATATCCAAACATGATTTCCATTTTTATTTTAATTTAAATCTTAATATCCAATAATGCCAAAACAACTAACTTTATTGAATTTATCACCATTAACTTAATTAATCAATAAAGTAAATGACATTTCAACATAGCAACTAGATATATATTTAATCATCATTTTAACTACACCTGCCATTTAATAACCTTTATAATATGAAATTAAATAAAAACCAAGGTGAAATGGACAACATTAAAACAACTACACCCGACAACAAACCGACGACACACTATGGCTAGGGTGATGACTTGGCATGGAAAACCTAGCTACTATCTCCCAATCGAATATCGTTGGTCAATAGACATGCTCAACCTGTGAAATCAGGTGAAGTCAATGTCCTGTACCTGTCAACCTACGAAAAAAGAGTATATCGAACATGCATATATATGATATAATAAAACACACCGTGAAGAGAAAATCTCAGAATCATAGGGCACTCGCAAGCGAGTGATGCGATCTCATCCCCCTCACCAATACACTCATCATGGACTGACAGTTCCATCATAAACAATTATCTCATGCAATAACATGTTACAATAACTAATCATCATTACACCAATTAAAACATGCCAAATAAAGCATCAAATAAGATACGTCACATCACACAAATAGACTATCGCTCTATAACTAACGATCAAATAACACACACATAAAAAAAACATCTCAATAACCAAAAAGCACATCAAAGCAAACAAGGACACATTGTCTAGCCAGAAAGCAAAATAGAGGGGTATTACATTTTATTTCCTAATTATTCAATTCTTCCTTTCTTTGGGTTTTTGACACAAAACAACTCTTATTTTGCAAGTTTTGAGCATAAAAATAAGCTTAAGTTGTTTAATTGGTATATATTAAGAGAAAAAACTACTAAAGCAAAGTACAAGCCAAAGGTTATTTGCAAAAATTCAATAAAAAATATGATGAAAAAAAATAATGTGTTAACAATCTATTGTCATTTCTCCTTTCAAATAGAAACATTTATTATTATATTGAAATGATTAAAAATAGAAAACAACTTGATAACATTCTTGTGGCTTTCCAATAGGAAACAAAATAATGGAGTCTAAAAAGCACGAAACTCAGGTAATGCAAAATGGGTGACTATCTGTCTTGCTAATAGTCCTATCAAATCCAAAATAAGCTAGACAATTATTTATAAATTGTTGATTAAAACCTAAACCCTTAAACAAACCTAAATTTCATAGTGAAATTTATATTATGACAACAATAAAGGCTAACAATCTATCATCAAATTTTCTCTAAAAAGTAAATAATTATATAGTGAAATGATAGAAAAATAAAAATTAGGATTTCATTCCCTTCCACTAGGTAACATAACAATGGAGTTTAACAAACAAGATAACCTTGGGAGTCCAAAATAGGACATTTGAATTATCTCATCCATCTTGCTAGTATTTCTCTCAAATCCAAAATAAACTATATAATTATCAATAAAGTGTTGCTTAAATCCAAAAGCTAAACTAAAATCTAGAGTGAAATTGATATTATGACAATGATCACTAGAAGCATACTCCCTCATCATAACCAAAAATTGGTCGTAGCAACAAAGAAAGAGAATCAAACAACATGGATTGGTGGCATTGCAAGATTAAAGTCACGATTCCTAATCTCAATGGTGGGTTTGCTACTAACACTTGGATGCAACCAAAGGGCCTCCTCATGAAACTAGTCTCTATAAATAGGTCAATGCAAAAACAAACCCTCAAGTTGCTAAGACTCTCCATAGCTTGAGGGCCCCTATTGCACACATTATAAATGCTATGAAATGGCTTGCTCATTAAGATGTTTGCATCCATCTGTAGGTGACCATATCCACCCAACCTCATATCAGGAGTAGGATTCACCATAAAGGTGACCTTGCTATGAGATTTAGCATTAAAGGAAAGAGTTTAAGCTAGCCCCGATGCATCAAAAACCTCATTTAAATCACAGAGATCCTTTTTAGCTTTTACAAAGAACCATATTTATTGTTGATGATAGAAACTATAGAGAGAATAGGAGAGGGTCCATAACAATGTGTTAAGGCTTAGAAGGACAAGAAACATGGTTGTTTCTATTTTTAATTTTGGTAAGTTGTAGATTGTAATCATCTAAAGCCACCTAAACTACCAATAGCAAGCCTTCAATCAACCAAAACATGACAAACAAAAGGCTTTCAAGAGTAGAAGCTATGTAGGTAGTATGATATAACTCAATTTATATTTTATGATAGTTTCTACTTGTGTTTGTGACAAGATAAATGTGGAAAAGAAAATAGTTAAACAAAACAAGTCGAAGAAGAAAGAGACCCAAGAGAGTACCCATTAAGATTGATGTATGTCAACTATTTAATAATATTATTATATCCGATAAAATAGGCATAATATCATTTATCAAATATAGAAAATATAAAAGGAAAGAAAAGTGAACATCCATATAGGGTTTAGAGTTTAGGGTGATCCACAAAAACAAAATGCTTGTGGCTAGTGTAACATAGAAATGGGTATTTTGTACAAAAAATAAAAAACAAAAGTAGGATTACGCTACGCCCTTAATATTAGTGTACATCGGGTTATGAATAGTCGGCTTGTGGCTATCTTAACTCTCTATTAAGTCATATTATCATTAGTATATTGTTATTTAGTTGTTTAGGTCGACCTAAGTCTTATATAGGTGTGTCTAAGTCAGCCTAGGTGATATCCTTGGCATAAATAGGTATATATAGGAGGTTGTGAGTCTTATTTCATCATCAAGTGTGAAGTGTGTTCTCATTAGAGATATTTGGAGGTTTTCCCCCTCAAAGTGGCTTGTTATTCTCAGTTATTATCAAGTATTTGCAGCATATTTCATATCATATTCTTCTATTGTGCAAGTTATTCCATAACAAGTGGTATCAGAGCATGATCTTGGCACCATAGAGGCAAGGTTTTTCTCAATTTTAGAGGCAATTTTGGGAAGAGCATATCTTTCAGATTTTGGAAAAAAAATTTCTGATTTTTAAAGGGTTTTTGAAGAACATATTGAGAGACTACAGTCCAGATTTCAGAAGAATTGAAGCAGTATAAGCTAATTATTGCAGAATTAGGGTTTCTACACTATTTTTTTGGAATCTATATATCTCGCACATCTTGTTGAATTGGAGTCTAATTTTTATTGGGTTTTTGAAGACATACTAAAGGAGATTAAAGTAAAAATTTAGAGAATTTAAGTTTCATTTGTGTGATTTATTTCAACATTAGTGGTTTCCATCATGACGGGGCCTGCAACAAGGGGTAAAAAGAATGTTGTCACTCCGAGGAAGACTCCTGATAAGGATGGTGTAACAATAGAGGATGTTACTCATAATGAGGAAATCAATAAGGTCAAGGAAGACATTTCCTCAATGAAGATGGATATGTGTGACCTAAGAGGAGATATATCAGACCTACAAAACATGTTAAGTGCCTTTATGAATAAACCAAGAAAGGAGGTCTCAAGCAGCCAAGAACCAGAAGAAGAAATAAATGAAGAAGAAGAAGAAGAAGAAGAAGAAGAAGAAGAAGAAGAAGAAGAAGAAGAAACAAATGAAGAAGAAGAAGAAGAAGCGAAAGAAGAAGAAGGAAGAAGAAGAAGAAGAAGAAGAAGAGGCATATGCAGAAGTAGAAGAAGCAACAATAGAAGAAGAAGAAGCAGAAGAAGGCAATGAAGACAAAGTGAAAGAAGAAGAAGTTCCTAATCAAGCTATTCAACCAATGCAAGGGTACCATATATTATTCCTCACCTCTTCCTCTATGACACATCAAAAGGTTCAGGTAAAGGAAGAACACATTCATCGCCATCAAGAGCTTGATGTAAAGGGAAGACACATCTTGGAGCTGAAGTTAATTTTCCAGACACGCATGAAGAAGCTGGTGACATCAACAATTCCAAGTTACCTCATTACAAGGAAATTTTTTCTAATTGAAGATGCTACATGGGAGGATGAGGAGTTCATTCAAAAGAATCCAAACTTGATTAGCATTGTGGACAATGCTTCTTTGAAGAAGGGGGGCATGCTACGCCCTTAATATTAGTGTACATCGGGTTATGAATAGTCGGCTTGTGGCTATCTTAACTCTCTATTAAGTCATATTATCATTAGTATATTGTTATTTAGTTGTTTAGGTCGGCCTAAGTCTTATATAGGTGTGTCTAAGTCAGCCTAGGTGATATCCTTGGCATAAATAGGTATATATAGGAGGTTGTGAGTCTTATTTCATCATCAAGTGTGAAGTGTGTTCTCATTAGAGATATTTGGAGGTTTTCCCCCTCGAAGTGGCTTGTTATTCTCAGTTATTATCAAGTATTTGCAACATATTTCATATCATATTCCTCTATTGTGCAAGTTATTTCATAACAGATTATCGAATAATAAATGGACATAATGGTTGCCAACAATAAAGGTCCATCTCTCATTGAGAAAGTTTGGAGGACATCAAATTTTTGAATTCAGAAAAATTTAAAACCCGATTGTAATTTGAATAAAATCTACATATCATTTTATGGCACTACTAAGGGTGTTGACCCTGTGATATAAGTCCTTAATTGCACAATACTTGTTGCAACTCAATAGAAGAGATGTACTCATAATTATCCATATCAAAACCTCTGAATGCTTTCACTAAATCCTTAGAATTCATCTTCTAACTCTTTGTCACCATTGTTGAAAATAGACTGATATAAATGCACAAGCTCTTCAAATTATAGTAGAAGTGCATGGCACAAAACCATCAAAATGAAAAATAGTGAAACCCTTTTCATATTTTGTACTAACAAATAAATATTAAAAACAAAATGCAAAGTGATGTTTGTGCAATGAAGAACAGAATAATAGAAGTGCATGACATAAAATCGTTGAAATAAAAATTGGTGAAACCCTTATCATATATCATAATAGGAAACAAATATAAAAAGCAAATTCCAAAGTGAAACTTTGTGCAATGAAAAATAGAATAATAGAAGTGCATGTTAGAATATCGTTGAACTGAAAACTAGTGAAACCCTTTTCATATTTTGTAGTAGCAAATAAATATAAAAAGAAAACTTCACAGTGAAATTTTGTGCAATGAAGAACAAAATAATATAAGTGCATGGCATAATATCATCAAAATGAAAGACAATGGTACATGCTTAGTGAGATAAAAAGCCTCACTTGAGTTCAACGGCTTTGAAAAGCATGGGTAGAGCTGAACAAGAATCAGTGTCAAACTCGAGTTGCACAGTGCAAAACATGTATTGGTGCCTAACCAAACAAAGACTCCAGAACAAACACAAAGGAAACGAATGACAATGAGCAGAATATGCGAGAATTTGGAGCATTGAATGAACTTTGTCCTCCAAATAACATGCTAGTCAGGTGGAGTAAATGGGAAGGGACGTGTAAAGCAAGTTGTCAAACGAAGCTAACAAAGGGGGTGGCACGCAATTAATGCTCTGAACTAGACATTTGGGGTGGCAATGTGCTCGATTGCCACGCATCCATCCGACCCGCTGCCATATCCCCTTCATTCAACCTATGAAGGTGAACCCAATCGATGACCGATTAGACTCCAAAATGGACCTATCAAGAACAACGTGGACCAATTGCAGCATGACACTTGGCAGTTTGACCGAAATGGCAAAAAAAAATTGTTGGGTCCACGATGGATTGGGTGACATGGCGAACATTTTTTCTCTCTGACCACATGGCCTTGTAAAGTTAGGATGTTCCACTATGAGCCCCTCTCCCCTACTTGGTTGAATGGAAATATCTCCACAACAACAAAATGCTTGTGGCTGGTGCGACATAGAAATGGGCATTTTATATAAGAAAATAAAATACAAAAGTAGGATTACTGCATAATAAATGGACATAAATGCTGCCAACAATAGAGGTCCATCTCTCATTGAAAAAGTTTGAAGGACATCATATTTTTGAATTCAGAAAAATTAAAATCCAATTGTAGTCTGGATCAAATCTACATATTCTTTATATTTAATATATAGATAGCTGCCTATTCATCAAAAAAATCTCCATATCATTTTCCGGCACCCTCATGGCGTTGACCCTCTGATATAACTGCAGAGTACTTGTTGCAACTCAGTAGAAGAGGTGTACTCAACATTATCCAGATCAAAATCTCTGAATGCTTTCACTAAATCCCTAGATTCATCTTCTAACTCTTTATTACCATTGCTGAAAATAGAATGCTATAAATGCACAAGCTCTTCGAATTAAAGACTATCAATACCATCGTGGGGAGAGCTCTAAATGATGGATTACCCAAACTCACAAACCACTACCAGTAGATAAAACCCCTCGCCAACATCAGAAAGATGGTCCAATAGTCTTCTGGTTAGTTTTCAATCCATTGATTAGTTTTAGAATGAAATAAAACACAGCGAAAAATGAACCGGCCGTGTACATAATCCCAAAGAAAAGACCTCATTGAAATCATGGCAAGTGACTCACCTCAAGATTCTGCACAAATTGTTTCGTGCTGTGAACCATGCCAATGAGGAAGAATGGCCAGAATTTGGAGGAAAAATATTACGAAACCCTACTAACGCAGAAATTTTATAAAAATGAGAGGAACCAAAACCAATCTCCCTACAGCTGCTGCTTCAATATATTCACAATAGACGAAAAGTAAATCTGAAATCTTCAGTATTTTAGAATTAGTGGATTCTTGAGCTCGAAACAAGATTTTTAAGATTTTTACAGTTGTAAGATTTTTTGCAGTCTTTTATCATTAAGAGATTAGACGTTAAAATCAAGAGAGAAGATTTTTGCAACCTTTTAAAGGAAAATATTGGTTGCAAGTTAAAATTTGTTTTCAGGCGTGACGTGAGTAACGTTTCCCGGTGAAAGCTACTACAATTTATCGTATGCCATTTAATTTACAGTTGCCCAACTGATTACCGATATGGCGAAATAAAATTTGTTTTCAAAGAAAGACAAGTTTGCTGACGATTTAGAGAAGCATATCGGCTAATAAGAACTTGTTAAAAAATATTAGTCACAATCTAGACCGATTGAAAACTGATCAGTTGAATTGGTGTCTGCCAAGTGGTGGGTGGGTGGGAATGAATGAATGAAAAATTTTTAATGAAGTTTACAAGATCAAGCGATCTAAGGGATCTAGGAGACCAACACTACAAGTTTTTTTTTTCGATGTGACTTTTCTATTATGAAGTTTGTTAAAATTGTGTCCTCTCAAATAACTGATTCATACTGCCTACCTGCAAATCTTATTCCAATTGATTACAAATATCCTCATACATTACACATACAAAGATGAAGCGCCCTTAGTTTCAACTACCCCTTGTTGCAGAAAATGCTAAGTTATCCGTTGTTCTCCGTCTCGATGCATGTCCGGTTCAATAAGGAGCGTAAATGAAAGGTAATGTCACCTGTCAGAACTTGTTTAATCGTGGAGCGCATAGTGGTTTGTTCTTTCTCCCCGGTTTCGGATTTCGCGACTGAGCGCGAAGGGAGACAATTTGTTGGCTGAAACCACACACTAAATACAGCATATTGGATAATTAAAAGAGCGCTTACTTTAATTCAGTATTAACAAGCATAACCATGGCCATGGCCAGTAGAAAATTCGATGTGTTCCTGAGCTTCAGAGGACCAGACACAAGAAAAACTTTAGTAGATCATCTCTACTATAGATTAACTGCGGCACAAGTCAGTGTATTTCTGGACAAGAAAACGCTTGAAAGAGGAAACCATATCAATTTGAGCTTAGAGCAAGCCATACATAATTCCCGTATTCTGATCCCCATTTTCTCAAAAGACTATGCGCACTCTGTATGGTGCCTCAATGAAGTGGTAATGATGGTGGAATCTAAGAATATTATGATACCCATATTCTATGATATTGAGCCACGAGAAGTTCGCCATCAGAAGGGCTGCTTTGCTCAAGCTTTTCAACAACATAAGGATTCTCTCCGATACAGTGAAGATACCGTGCAGAGATGGTGCAGGGCTCTACATGCAGCCTGTAGTTTCTCGGGCTGGTCTCTCTCTGACGATTTTCATGGGTAGGTATTGTTATTTTGATAGTAATGATTAGTATTTTCAACTGTATTATTTCTTTGTGACCGTATGATTTGAAAATTTGGACTTCAACAACTATAGGAAAAGAAAATTGCGAAATGGGCACTGAAAGTTAGTTATTGCCAATTGGAGAATGATATAGAAGAAAAGAATTGACTTCAATAATGAGAAATGAAACTTTGAATCAATATTATTTAAAACCTTTAGAACGCGAACAGAATTTAATACAAAAAAACCCTGTTATTATAAGAGTCATCAATCATGAATAGAGCATCCTCCTTAACTGCATACAACCAACTCACACGATCTACCCAGTAAAACTAGTAGATGAACCCATCCAAAGACCCTAAGGAATGAAAAAGAGTTTGAAATGTGCAACTTAAAAAAAAGTAGATGTTGAAATATATATTCTTTTAAATTGCCTGATATGCCATGATATTAGACACAATTACAGGCATATTTACGGCCCTAACCTAATTATATAAACTCTTAAATCAAAGGAATTCAAATGTGGTATGGAGAATATATTTTTAATCCGGACACCCATAGAAACTAAGTTCTAAAAAGGTAAGAAACTCTGGTAGGTGCTAATGATCAATTTGCCCAAAAAGTATGTTAAAATACATCCCATTCCATACACAGTGTGTGTATCTTTGCCCTCAATCACATGTTTATGGATGACAATGCCTAAATGAGAATTCTTCGTAAGATAAATTTGAAGTACCAAGTTTTTCTTGTAAGATGGACCAAGCAACTACAAAGAGTTAAATACCAGTTCAACTAGATGACCTCCATGCGGATAGACATCAGTCCAAGAATTGAATCTAACAGTCTGATTTGGTCCGAGTTAAGAGTTAAATCGGTAAAGATGATGATCTTGAAGAACTTGATTTTGAACAATCAGATAACCAAGAAGAATACAGCTGCAAGAGCCGGACTAGTACAAGAGAGCACAAACAAAAACAGGATCGAGATTGGTAGGACTCAGACATTCTCTTCATGCTATCAAAGTGGATGTTGACCTGTGGAGGGTTGAATATGTGCTTGGATGATAAAGGATCTTTTTATGCTAAAGTTTCCTAGTTGAATAAAAACGTATATTTGGAAAATAGGAAATTGTTGGAGTTAGAAGCAACAGCATGAAATAATTGGAAGCAAAATCAGTTTGCAAGATCCAAAGATCATATTTATAATCACCAATACTGTAGACAGCCTCTGCAAATGCATTTGTATTCTTTGACCAAATGGGCTTGGAGAACAAACAAGTGAAATGCCGCACATAAACCATAGTGTGGGGCAAGGTAGGGGAAATCTTAAAGCTATTGTGCATTAAATAGTCACATAGTGCATTGGAAAGTTAACTTTATTCTGTGACCAAATGGACCTTGAGATCAAACCAAGTGAAACGCCACATGTGAGAATAAGATTGTGACGCATGGAATGGAAAATCTTAAAATTATTGTGCGTTAATTACTCACATAGTGCACCATAAGGTTATTTGTATTCTATCACCAAATGGATCTTGAGATTAAGCCAAGAGGAAATACTAAAGTTATTGTACGTTGACTATTCACATGGCGCATCTTGGGGGTTTAGCCCTGGCATTGCAGTTTTACCTGCTAATGTTTCAATATACTTTTTGGGTGTTTACATCTCAAGGGTAAGGGCTCCAATAGATTCCTTACAACCCAAAAAAAAAGGAAAAACTAGTCTTATAGTGGATCATTTAGTTAAAAGAGGTTGACTATTTCAACCTATTAGCTAGGACAAGTAGGTAACTGCAATATTTCATTACATGGATAATTTGATTTCTTGTTACATCATGTTTTAACTTTTAGAAAAGCATTATCTCATATAATTCATCCTCAGGGGACACTGCATTTCATGTCCAGATTTGGCTTTCTTTAGGTCTGTTAAAATGTTACTTTGCCTATATACACATCAACTTATTGATATTTTGTCTATGCAGATATGAAGGGAAACTTGTTGATATTGTGACATCGCAAATTCTTAGAAAGTTGCAAACAACAAGACAAGTTCCTAAATTCTCTGTTGGACTTGAGGAACGCGTGGCAAAGGTGATTACCTTATTACAAATGGAGTCCAACGAAAAACTGATAATAGTGGGTATTTATGGAATGGGTGGCACAGGTAAAACAACTCTCGCAACAGCAGTGTTCAACAGCATATGTTTTAATTTCAATGTCAGTTACTTTTTATCAGATGTTAGAAACACTGAACACACTGAACTGCAAAGGAAAATAATTAAACATCTGGTATATGAAAACAATAATTCTGCTGAAGGAGACAGCTGGACAGGAACAGATTGTATAAGTATAACTAATGCACTTCTGGTTCTTGATGATGTTGATGATCGAGATGTTTTAGATGCACTGTTAGAACATCGGTTTGATCTTCAGGGAAGAGTCATTGTAACGTCTAGAGATACAAATGTGCTCGGCAGGAAGCATAACCATATATCCTATCATGTAGATGAGCTCAACTACGATCAAGCTCTAAGGTTGTTTAGCAGGCATGCTTTCTCTCAAGACTATCCCAGTAAAAATTATCAAGACCTAACTGAGAAGGTTGTGAAGGCCTGCCAAGGGCTTCCTCTAACTATCGAGGTTATAGCTAGGCTTTTATATGACAAGAAAGACCCCAAAATCTGGAGTGAAGTCTTGAAACAGTTAGAGACTGGTGAAATTACTAAAATTGAGGAAAGGCTAAGAATTAGCTATGATAATCTGAATGAGACAGAAAAGCAAATTTTTCTTGATATTGCATGTTTCTTCATTGGAAGTGAGAAGTCCAAAGCCTTGATCATTTGGGAAAGTTCTGGATGGTCTGCAAATTTGGCTATACACAATCTTTGTGCTAAATCTCTTATAAAATTCACTTTTGATGATCGGTTGCAAATGCATGACATTCTTCGGGACATGGGACGGGCAATTGTGAGAAAGCAGAATCCTGCTGATCCTGGCAAACGCAGCAGATTGTGGGATGAGAAGGAAGTTAGAAAAGCCTTTAAAGATCATTTGGTAATTTTCTCTCTCAAAATCTTGACATGATTCAAAAAACTATTCATAAATTGTTATTGTGTTTTCTCATTTCTGATGGTCATAAATAAGCCCTATGTAGCCTATTACCATGTCTTTTGCTAATAATCAGAAACTTGTACTGCTTTGATGGATGTTATTCTAATGCTGTAAATATGATCCTGACAATGGAAATATATGGGTAATATGATCTGTAAACTTGCATAGTCCTCATCTAATTTTGGATCGAGATGATTTTTGTCTGCAGAAATTGTTTTTCTTTTAGTGGAAGACTTACCCAGTCAGAAAAGTCATTTTCAAACAACTAACTAAACTGCTTCCTAATATGAATGGCCTATGATCCTTTGTTTACATAGGTAATCTTTAACTTTCCTAGTTCTATAGCTTGATATTAATTGAAAAGTATTCTTGTTACATTCTAGGAATACATGATCAGTAGCCACCTAAAAGTGGCCATGGTCAGAGTCCAACCCAAACTAAAAAGAAAACAAATTAAAAACTGTTTTGGAGGAAAGCCTCAAATGTAAATTACAAACAAAAAGGGAAAAGTCAACGTTCTTCTTATAACAATTGATAAGCCAGTGAGTTCTTAGAAAGAAAAGTTTGGTCTATGCTTCTTTTTGCCAACTTTCAATGCAATGCAGCTGACAAGGTCCGTCTCTGGAACAGTTATCAAGAAGTGTTCAAGGGATCGTCTATGATTCTCATAGGTGGAAAGCTTGGAGTACAGAAGATTTTGAGCCAATGCAGAACCTACGTCTGCTTTCAGTTAGTAACACAATTATAGGAGGAGACTTCAGAAAGCTAACCTCACAATTGATGTGGCTAAGGTGGAAGTATTGTTCTCTAAACTGTTTACCTGTAGAACTGAAAATGAAGAAAATGGCAGTTCTAGAATTGCCCCAGAGCAGTATCAAGCAAGTTTGGGATGACCAATTTCATCAGAAGGTAATTTCATCTTGGTTGTCTTCTATATCTTGGTTGATGGTTTTCTTACTAGCAATTATGGTCTAATACACATTTATATTTACAGGTACCCAAGAATCTTAAAGTTTTGAATCTCAGTGAGTGCTCCCAGCTTGAGAAACTTCCAGATTTTTTGAAGCTACGGTTTTTGGTAAAATTGGATCTGCATGGTTGTCGGAGGATAATAACATTGCCCAAGTCAATTGGCAGTCTAGAAAAGCTAGAGTATATGGATTTGTCAAATTGTCAAAATCTCAAGGAACTTCCACATAGCTTTTCAGGGCTTCTTTCACTTAGAAATCTAAACCTTTCTCATTGTACTAGTCTTACTATGCTGCCAGACAATTTGGGAAATCTTACCTCAATGAGAGAGCTTTTATTGATATCTACTTCAATATCTGAGATACCAGACTTCTTTGCAGGCATGTTCCTCCTGGAAAAATTATCTATAAGCAAGTCCACTTCTTTGAAGAGATTGCCAAACTCCCTTGGGACCCTCCATGGCTTGCGCATTTTAGACTTGGACTCATCTGGTTTTGTTAGCTTACCTGAAGAAATTGGGAAACTTCTCCATCTTGAAGAACTCAATCTCTCTTTGTGCTGCAATTTACTGCAACTTCCTGAAAGTTTCGGAAACCTTGAGAACCTTAGGATCTTAAGATTAAATGGAAATTATAATCTTACAAGGCTTCCTGGAAAGTTAGCAGGTCTAAGAGCACTCCAAGTTCTAGAAGCAAGTTCTTGTGGACTGAAGATGCTACCTGCACAGTTTGCATTGCTGATGTCTCTGGAAGTTGTCAATCTAGAATGCAACAATTTCTGCATATTACCCAAGAACATCAAATACCTGCATAAATTGACTAAACTGGTTCTTCGTGATTGTGAAGAGCTTCTAGAATTGCCATGCCTTCCAGGAAGTCTAGTGCATGTTGATGTAAGTAATTGTAAAAGGTTGAGGAGAGTCTCAGACTTTTCGAACATGAAATGTTTGGAGACTCTAGTGCTGCACAACTGTGAGGAATTGGAATGTATACCTGGACTGGGATCTTTGCAGGCTTTGGTAGATCTCAATATAACGGGATGTAAGAACCTTAAGAGCACAGATATCACAGGCTTGGATTCATTGAAGTCATTGGGAAGACTACACCTTGGTGGAACTGGTGTTATAGTCTCTAAACTTCAGAAGTGGGCTAAGGTAGACTATATCTGTGTTGTCTGTTTCCTTAGATATAGTTTTCTTCAGTAATGGTTTCCATTCTATTATATACAACTTTTGAGATGTCTATAGGATAATAACATCTGACTGTGTTTCTGATACTTGTCTTGAAAGTTCAATAATTGTTGAAGCCTACTGAAAACTAATAGGCAGCAGTGTTGCCATCCAGGACATTAGAACTTGATGAGGATTACAGCATGAGGGAAATAATGATTGGAAACCTCAACAATTTATGAAGCATTGTTCACAAATGAATTTTTTGTTAAATCATCAGGGTGTAGAAGTGAACTATGATGTTATCATTCACATTAGTTTTTGTTTTTCTAAAGATTGATAGCAGCAATGTTGCAACGGATGTCAGTTATTGAAACCTATACTGAGAAACATAGAATTTTGTTGGCTAGAAAAGCAATTATCATAAATTACTGTATGAAGACAAATTAGCTATTTCCTATTAAAGTACTGTTTATTCGTGATTCTTGTTTATTGGCAAATTTATGTAGATAGATATTTTGCTGAATTTTAAGAGCAATTGAATATATAACCGTGTGTCGTGACTTATAAACCCACTTCTGTCCTTAGTCATTCAATAGTAATCATCTTTATTGCATTTCTTGATAGTCATTTTTATTGATGGAAAACCATGTTCTAGCAGAGAATTATCCATATCAAAAAGTATTCATATCTCATGCTTATGAAGAACCTGCTTTTGTATGACAGGGAAGGGAATTAATTTTCTATGGAAATGAAATTCCAAAGTGGCTTGATCATCAAATGCAAAATAAAATGGACAAGTACACTACTTCAAACTCACCTTTAATGGATATTCATATTTCAATGGACCAGAACATGAGATGCGTAGGGGTTATTTTCTGCTTTGTTTCATATGAGAAGGATAGTGGTATTGATGCCACTGTTATCAGAGGTGGACTCGAAATCTTTAGAATTCAAATTGTGAGGAACAGAGGTGAAGATGGTAGAGAAAATGGTAGAGATGAGCTTCATCTTTTCATTTGCAGTGAAAAGCACGATTTTGTGAGAAGCTTGCAAGATGGGGACAGGATTTGTATTTGGGCACACCCATCACATCCATATCCACGAATATGGTGCAAAAAGGGTGGAGTTCATTTGCTATGCAGAAGGCAAGGTCAAGAGAAGAAAGTCTTAGAGCATGAAAACAATTTATATAGTAAACTCTTTCTGGACTTGACATGGATACAATGGAGTTGGATTGCATGGAAACATCTGCCCATAAATTTTGGAATTCACCGTCTTGCTGCTTATGACCTTGCTGGTTCTTTCATAAACAGGAAGATTTGGACCTATTCTATGTCCCTTGCATCACAGTCATGGGTATTGCATCAGAAACTAAACTCATACTAGAACTGATTCTCAAACGAGACCAACTAGTTTTTCCTTTACCTGGGAATATCTTTGATACATATTCTACTTCATTGCATTTGTTGGTTCACCAGTGGACTTGGTGGAGGAAATTGATTGTCACCTCCAGCTTATCATATACCATATTTGTCTTGACTGTTAGCACATGCAATGCAATTGAGGAAATTGCATCATGTCTGACAACTGATAAATAAAAGTTGAAATGTACTATTTTAGATGTAGGAGAATTGTCACATTATTTGAGGATAATGAGATTTTTGTTCTGTTTTGCAGGGTTGCAGTTGGAGTTCTCAGGACGTGTGTCACGTGGTAATTGAGAAGGCAGGAATGAGATGGAATCTCGAGGAGTGCTTTGAACTAGAGACTGTGTTGTTTCAACGAACAGAAGAAACTGCTGATCAAACAACAATAAATATGAATCCCAAATTACTGGATTGTAAGAATTCTGAAGCCATAGGTGGAGCAACTGGAAGTACCAAAAGCAGTGAGGTAGATATATATGTGGGAAATAGATGGTTGGAATGGAGAAGGCTATTGGCCGATGGGCGATCAGAGTTGTTGATAGAATTGGGAGTGAAAGCTATAAAGAGATCAACAACAGATGTTCATGTAAAAATGCTTTCAATATATAGCATTTGGGAGCATAAATCAAGATCATCATCTTCAAGGACTTTCAAACAATCAAGCATAGTGTTGACAGAAGAGGACAGGTTGAAAGATAAACAACATTATCTAATTCTATAGATATTTATGTTAGATTCCTTGGAGGATGAGACTCATTTCTGTCCATGAACTGAAACTGTTTTCTCTCTTTAAAGATGTATTACAATGAAAAATTATCTGTTTCAGCGAGTTTGATAAAAAGTAGATAATTTATTTTCCTCCACAAAATTTCCTTCTTGTAATAATGGTAGCATCCAACTGTTATAGAAATCTCGTCTTCTCTCCAATAGAGCATTCCCCATGTTTTTGGCAACCTTGAGAGACAGAGACTTGAGGGGATTTCAATCCCATGGAGGAAGATTTGTGAGTTTCAACTTTAAACAAGGACTCTACACTGGTCAGCTACAAGGCCCCCCAAGCACACAACCTTACAGAAGAGATTCTTTTGAATGTATTAGCAAGCATGGACAAGTGTTCTAGACAAATCTAATGACCAATCAGATAACTAGCATGATAAAAATGTTGGATGATCAGGGTGTGAGGGGATTTCCCTGCTTTAGGAGGTGACTGAATTTCCTCCGCCAACTCCACTGGTCAATCTGGCGGTCTCTCCATCAAACAACTCCACCAACCAATCAAGCTGGTATCCTGCATTAAACTTCAGCACCACGCATCCTGGAGCTAGTTATACAATTCCTATAGTGAAATGCTGAAGGAAATCCGAAGATGCACTACAAATTGGGGGAGAGGAACACTCTGGAATTTTTCTCACTGGCAACAAGGGCAGAATAACCGGTGGTTTCTCCTGCTGCTATAATTGTCAAGTTTTAATAGGGCACATATGAAGAATAGACAGGAGGTTGCACCTGATGTGTGGTATTGCTATTGCCTTCTCTGAATTTTAAATTTTCTTTCCTCTTGAGGTCTTAGATGACTAGTCTTTGTTTTAATAACTTTCTTATAGAGGACCGTTAGGTTCACTTCCACGTGCTGAAAGCATTGGCCCTGCATCTGATTAAAGGACAATTGGTTGGCCAGTTAATTTGTTGTGTTTTTCTATCTCTTCCAGTTTATTTCCCTATGTTACCAGTTTTACTAGTAACTGAAACTACTGTGCTTTGTATTTATTTTTCTCTTTAATAAATTAGTTTCTGCTTAACAGAAGGAAGTAAATTGATTGAATAAAATCTGTTTATCTATTTTCATTTCAAGGTCAAAATAAGGGAGGTGTGGTGAGCCTAACTCGATTGGCTAAAGCATCCTGTTGAAGACAAGAGGTTACAAGGTCTAGTCTCCCCACCATCCCTGTGGTACAGTCCTGTAAGGTCAAAATAAGGGAAACCAATCTTGCAGATGACCACTAAAGTTATGAAAGTTCACTTTTCTTGTGCTTCTATATAAGTAGACTGAATGTTTATGCAGGAGAATTAGTTGATGTATGTGAATGTTTATACAGTAGAATTAGTTGATGTATGTGTTAATAAAATGAATGCATATATTGTAAGTATTTCTTAAGTGAAGGAATTGTCATACAAGAATTTTTGGTGATCATAATTATTTTACACATTATTTATAATAAGAATTATATAGTTGGAGTAGTTGAGTTATAGAAATACTTTATTCTAGAGTACAAGGTGTATAAAAACATTTGAACTAGACATGTAGATTTGTTATCAATAGTTTTTCTACACAATTTGTTTAAAAAAAGATAGTTGAGAAAACATAAGAGTTCATCATCAAACTTTAATATAGAAGATAAACATTGCAAAAAATATATGAATTGTTTCATAGAGTAACTTTGACCTTGTGACTATTAAAATCCTTTTGTTATATTTTGTTCTAAAAATGAGCACTTTATTTGTCCTCTAAATTGTGAGTGTTTTTATAATATGAGCAAATGCATATTGAAATTATATTTTGAAGTAGAGTAAGAGACTCAAACACATTAATCAATCAATTATCTTCAACATAACTTATTACATCATAATGGCTTTATAAAGCCTTTCAACTTTTCAACTACCTAAACCACCCAACAACTAACACACAATTAATTACTAACATTTATTTAATAAATTAACATTAGTGTATTAGTTTATTATTTATTATCTCACACACAAATATCAATATATATCATATACTAATTTCTAATACCCCCTTTAGTGCTAACATAGGAATTTTATTATGAAGTTGCATTAACAGTTGGCTTGGGCCAATCATTGAATCTATCTTCTACTACTAAGGTCTAGATATTTCATATTTGCCCCAACTTACCCAAAAAAAGTCCTTGGATGTTGGTTTACATAAAATGGCCTTATTTCTTTGTTTAGAAAGAATTGTGTTTCTATGTATAGCAATCTCCATAAATAGTGGGCATCTACATAAACATCCTACTACACCCTTATTTCACAAAGGGAATCTCATTCTTTTCATCCACTCTTATACATTTGGAGAAGAGGTTCTAATCCTCAACTTTTGCTTATGAGGGAGTATGTTGGTAATCAATTACTAAGATATGAATCCCCTGCCTTAAAAATGTTATCTATGCAAAATCAATAGTCCACTTGATTGATGGGATAATATTGGTAAAATATCAATAGTCTTGTATTTTTGCCTCTCAAGACTATAGGATTAGATTGCTTATGTCTTCCTTTCACCTTGTTATTGCAACACTTATATTGATGTTGGATTATGGACCTATCTTCAATCAAGATCTCATTCCCAAAAATATCCAACCAAATGTGACTTGTTTTTGAAAAAAAAATAGCTATGTTGTTGCAAGGATTGTGATGTTAAAGCATGGACTAAGTGCTATACATGAAAAAAATCACAACTTTGTGTTTGTTAAGAATCAACACAAAAAACATACAAGCATAAAATAGAGCTTGACCTTTGGAAAGTAGCCAATGAGACTAGTGTAGTTCTTAATCCAAAATAATTATAGAATATTTTTCATTACATACAACTGCCATTAATACCAAGTGATCTTTTGTTTCTCTCCTATATAGACTATTCCTTTATCAAAATCAAACAATATTTTTGACTAAGAGAAAATAATTAATCATATGCTTTTGTTCACTTCTTTGTACACATAAAGAAAAATATGATAGTTTATTTTAATCACCTTTCATTTCCATGCATACATCCTTCAAGATTTTGAACACAAGTGATGCAATGTCCTTTTTTATGGCCATCTTACAACTTAAGGGTTGTCCTTCTTGATGGTCACTAAAATCGTCCTCTTCATTGTGTCATATATTTTCCCCTAGTATTTCTCCATGGTGTTCACTGCCCTTCTTATTATAGGTCTTATTCTTCAAACCTACAACCATTTCCCCTTGATTTTATGGCACCTTAATCAATATAATTTCTTGAAGTGATTGTCCTTTTATCACTATTCTTCCTAACATTATAGGTTTGAAACTTTGAGGGTTTTAACTAATAGGAAAAGGATTTAACAAGGGTTTCCATTATGCTTTGTTCTCTAAGGGTTTCTAGCTTGAAAATCACTATTTTTTCTTGTACTGTCCTTGCAATGTTATCCTTCTTGGACTATCATCTATGGCTTACTGTAACCTTTAATGAAAATGAAAACTCATATCCACTATCACTTTCCTAACTTCATTGACTACAACACAATGTCATTCAAGGTTTTTTGAGGATAGGAAAAGCTCTTTTATACTCACGATCCTATGATATATATGAAGGGGCTCATACTTGATGGTATGTTAGTATTTTAGACAAGGGTTTTGATATTATAGCCACCCTTTGAGATAATAATATACTATGTGTGTAATTATTACACAATAAAACCCTGTGTAGGGTTTCAGTGATCCAAAATAGGATCCTTAATAACCATATGATTTTGTGGGACTTCTAGAGGTTTATTCTATCTTGACATAGTATTGTCCCCTTTTTGTAGTATGGATCATGTCTTCATCTCTTCATTGGATAGTCATGTTTCATACCCTCTCATTATGGTTGTCCTTCCTCGTTCTATTGTCTCTTTGATGAAGCTAATTCACTAGTGATCTAATCCTTGAGATGGCACAAACCTAAGTTGCATTATCATGGAGGTGTGTTCATACATCATGACTATTCACCTGTGTCCCTTGATACTAACATTGTCATTAGACCCTTGAAGCCTCCATCTCTTTCTCCTATGAGTTCAGTATCCTACCTTTTTCTCATCAAAACCTATTCTATGGTGACTTGTTAGGGTTTGGACTTTGTAGTATCTTTAAATGCACCAACTCCATAAGATCATAAAAATGCATGCATAAGGTTTCATAAGGTTTGGCAGTGAGCTTTGAAGATTATACAGGGTTGGTTGACATTTTTCTCATGATTTTCATTTGAATATGACTCTCTAAAACCCTATATCATTTCAAAAGGTCTTAAGACATCCTTGTCAAAGATAACAATGAATTAATAAAGCTTCATGTACAAATAGGTTTACAAGTGTAAGGAGTGCACCCTTTAGAACCTACATTTTTTGGGGCCTTGAATGCATGGGGGAAGTGTGAATAGACTCCTAAATATCCTCTTGTAATGTGTTGCATGCCCAAACTCCTAAATATCCTGTTACAATGTGTTGCATGCCAAAAATCCTGAATATCCTCTTGAAGCCTGTTGTTTTCTCTACAACATCCAATATAGTTTTTCAACATGCCATCTTCTCAAGGAAATGCATGCTCTCTAAATTCTACCATAGGAGAGCTCCTTCAATACCATGAAGATAAAACCTGATGCCGGAGCATCCGAGTACTCTGGCTATCTGGATCTCTTTTTCATTTTCAATTTTGGTTTTGGTTGTTTTCAAATTTTGTTGTGGTGCTAAAAGACTTGATGGATTTATTCTTTCCTGGTGTTTTCTATCTGGAGGTTTTTGAAATTTATTAAAGAATTCATTGAAATCTAATATTGATGAATATTTAAAACTGTTGTTTAAATTTAAACTAAATTCCAAAGTCTTGTGCCCAAAATTGGGCGGCTTATCTTGGCCAAGGCATGTAAAAGGTAGATTGGAAAATACCTTATAAAAAAAACAAACACAAAATAAATTTAAAAATGTTCGAGGCATATGCAAGCTGGGAGATCAAGGGAAAAAGGCACAGCTAGAGATGTGAGGAAGCGCAAGAGTGAGGGGGAGAAGAAACAATAGTTTGGAAATGCTGAGAAATGAAAAATTGACCCTATGACAAGTTGCCAAAATTCTGCTAGTAGTAACTTGCAAAGGCGAGGATAGTAGTGAATAGGGCACTGGATTGGAGTGGAGGAAAGGCATTGATTCTTTCTTTGATTAATTTATGTGTAGAAAAGAGAAAAGTAAAACAAGGTGTGGCTGATTGGTGAATGAATTGTGCCAGGAAACTTATCCATTGATAGGGAAAATACATTTGTGAGTGCATATTCAAATTCCAAGTGTATATTTGATTCAAATAAGAAAAAAAAATATTGCAACATTGTTTTATGCTTGTTTCATTCAAACTTGGGTGAAGATTTTGGTGATTTTAATTAAAGAGCTACAAGCTGCTCTCTGTTTGGCAAGACACATAGTCTTTGTGCTGCATTATTTGGTTTTAGAGTAGGGATAGGTTGTATTGAGAAGTGAAATGGAATATAGAGGACATGGTCACAAAGGTAGAGCACCTAGAGGTATGAAACCTGAGAATGCGGAATTGATAAGAAACTGCACAATGGAGGTAGTTAGAGGTCTCACAACATGAATGGAGGCCATGGAAATGGCACAAAGAAGAGGAGTCCATACGGTGGACATAAGTGATGGTGAAGAAAAGCAAGTTGTTGAAGGCAGAGAGGAAGTGAACCAATCGAGTTTAGAACTAGGAGAAGAGCGATCATTAAAGCCAATGCAAAAGTAAGTTCTAGGCCATGGTTTGATCCTCCAAGTTAAAATGGCAAGTTAAATGCAAAAGAGTTGCTAGATTGTATTGGCGAAATGGATAAATATTTTGAATACAACAACACTGAAGAAGAGCAGAAGGTGAAATATGCTTGCACCAAGTTGAAGGGGCACGCATCTCTATGGTGGGATCAACTACAAGAAGACAGGTAGTGAAAAGGAAAGGAAAAAATAAAATCATGGGATTGAATGGTGACGAAGATAAAATCCAAGTTTCTGCCAACAAACTACCAAATTAATTTGTTTAGAAAACTTCATAATATAAAGCAAAAGGAGAGCAGTGTTGAAGAGTATACCAAAGAGTTTTACTGGTTAAGCATAAGATCTAGTCATGAAGAAGATGATATGGAACAAGTTTCAAGATATTTGAATGGTTTTCACATCTCTATTCAAGATGAAATTAGTATGGTTAATATTCATAGCCTATAGGAGGCATATCAATATGCCTTGAAAGCGGAAGAAAAACTCAATATGAAGCAACAAAATAACTCTCAGGATAGAGGAAAATTATCACGTGGAAGAGGACCACAGAATAGCGGAAGAGGCTTCCAAAACAAACAAGAGGAAGCAAGCTCGTCAAGTGCAAGTATGCAATAAGACAAGGGAAGAGGAGACTACTCTTGTGGAAGAGGTAGAGGAAGAGGTTTCAACTTCACATGTTTTCAATGTGGAGAAGTAGGCCATCGAGCATTTGAATGTCCACAAATTTAGCAAGATTTTGGAAAGGGAAAAGAGTCCAGAGTGCATGTTGCACAACCTGAAAATGAGAAGGAGACCTCAACAAAGCATGTAGCATACCCCAAAGATGGAGAGTCATTGATGTTGCAAAGAATTTTTTTGAATCCAGAAAAAAGAGAAATCAGAGCGAATTCAAAGAAGAAATTTGTTTAGAACAAGGTGTAAGGTGTTGAAAATTGATGTGTTTTCTTAGCTTAATACTTTATAAAACTGATAATAACTCTCTTCAACTTGCTTGAGATAAATATGCATTAAAAAAATTTGTAAACTCAACATGAGTTACAATTACAATGCTCAAACCCTATCCCTAAAAGGTATGCCTATCTCTTGCAAGTAGAGTTATGCCATAAAGAACAATGTCAAATCCTCATCTTCATGCATTTGGGTGTCCCAAATTGAAGTAGCAACTCAACCTTCATTCTGTAAATATCTTCAAGGCTTCATCCTCAAAGTAGGCACCCAAGAGAAGGCCCACTTAACTCAACCTTCTGAAATATCTCAACATGCAAAGGAGTTAATTCCAATAAGCCAACTTGGGCGCCCAAGTTGGGTCCAAGTCATTTCTTGTTAACTAAAACATTTCTCAACACCATTCATGCAAGAATGGTCATCCCTTGTTACATGAAGGTAGTCCCTGTTATCTGTCATGCAACTCAAGTCATTAGCCATGCATTCCAAGTTAATTGAAGTCAACTAGCATATAACTAAAACTAACTAAAGATAATTGAACCATAACTGAATTGAACTAAACTAAACTAAACTAAACTAAACTAAACTGATTTTGTACTGAACTAATTTGAACTGAACTAAATTGAACTGCATGCATGAAAACATCAAACCCTAACTCCTAGGATCTTTACATGCATTCAAAAGTGTTATCTCTTACTCCAAATAGTTAACTGAACTCAAGGTGAGTGTCACCTACCATGTGGGCATCCCATGTGCCCCTATTATTTAGGAACTCAAAATGGATGCCCTCACATGCTCCTAACATTTAGAATTAATTACAAATGTCAATTTACATGATTATTTCATCAAATATTAATCTCTTCCTAATCCTAGTGTTGGTGAACACATTCCTTGAGGACTTAGGGATACATGAAATAAATAATGTTTAGGATTTCAATTAAATGGCATCCTATTTCCAACATAAGGTAACTAGAAAATGTTGCAAAGTTATTGTGGAAAGCAGTAGCACTGATAATGTAGTGTCTAAAGAAATGGTGAGCAAGCTAAAATTGAAGAGAATCAAACATCCCATCCCATACAAAGTTTTATGGTTACAAAAAGAGCATCAATTGTTGGTGAATGAACAATGTATGGTTAATTTTTATATTGGGTACTATAAAGATGAAGTCATGTGTGATATAATTCCAATGGATGCTTGCCATATTATTTTGGGCACACCATGGAAATTCGATAGACAAGCTATTCATGATGGGAAAATGAATACATACACAATTAAGAAAGGTGGAGAAGAGTATATATTGACCCCCTTGAAGAATAGAGAAGGAGAAAATGAAGATAAACCAAAGAAATGATTGGTTTTTGGAAAATAATTTTTGAAAGAATTAAAAAAGGAGAAAGAATGTTTTGCAATAATTCCCAAGTTTGCAACAATTGGGACAACGAACAAAGAAAGTGAAATACCCATGGAAGTTCAAGAAATTTTGAAAGACTATGTTGATATATTAATGAAGGAGTTACTTGATGGATTTCCACCCATGAGGAGCATTAGTCAGTGCATGGATTTGGTTTCCAGTGCAAGTTTATCAAAAAAGGAACCATATAGAATGTCACCAAAAGAAAATGAAGAGATAAATAGGCAAGTGCAAGAGTTGTTGGATAAGGGGCTAATTAGAGAGAGTTTGAATCTGTGTTCAGTTCCAGCAATGTTGGCACCAAAGAAAGATGAAGATTGGCAAATGTGTACATATTCAAGAGCAATAAATAAGATAACTATCAAATACCGATTCCCATTACCTAGAATGGATGATATGATGGATTGCTTGAGTGGAGCCAAATATTTCACAAAGATTGATTTGAAAAGTGGTTACCATCAAATAAGAATAAGAGAGGGAGATGAATGGAAGACCGCTTTTAAAACCAAAGATGGACTGTATGAATGGTTGGTAATGTCGTTTGGATTAGCGAATGCTCCCAACACTTTCATGAGATTGATGAACGAAGTTTTGAAGCCATATCTTGGTAAGTTTGTAATTGTGTATTTAGATGATATTTTGATATTTAGTTAAACAAAAGAAGAGCACTTGCAACATGTTAGAGTTGTTTTACAAAAGCTAAAAGAAGAAAAGTTAATGGTGAATTTGAAAAAGTGTAGTTTCATGAAAGAAGAGTTGGTATATTGTGTTTTATAATTTCCAGTAGTGGTCTCAAAATAGATCTGGAAAAGTGAAAAAAATTGTTGAGTGGCCTTCACCGAAGAGTATGTTTGAAGCAAGAAGCTTCCATGGATTAGCAAGTTTTTTATAGGAAGTTTATCAAAAAAATTAGTGGGATATGTGCACCGATTATAGAAACAATGAAGGGTAATAGAAAAGAATTTGTTTGGACAACTACAACAGAGAGGAGTTTTAATATTTTGAAGGAAAAGGTGATGGAGCAGCTTGTGTTAGCACTTCCAAATTTTGGAAAAGTTTTGCAAGTTGATTGTGATGCAAGTGGGACAGTGATTAGAGGAGTTTTGACTCAAGAGGGAAGATGAATAACAAATTTTGGCGAGAAGTTAAATGAAGCAAAAAAGAAATATTTCGTGTATGATCAAGAGTTTTATGCAATTGTGCAAGCTCTTAAGAAGTTTCGACATTACTTGCTTCCAAAAGATTTTGTTTTGTATACCAATCATCACACATTGCCATATATAAACAATCAAGGTAAGCTTAGCCAAAATCATATGAAGTGGATTGAATTCCTTCAAAGTTATTCTTTTGTATTGAAACATAGAAGTGGAAAATCGAAGAGTTGTTGATGCGTTAAGTAGAAAATGTTTGTTGTTGAATGAAATGAGAGTAAGTGTTGTTGGTTTTGATTCAATGGGAGAGTTGTATGAAGAAGATGTTGATTTTACACTAGTACAAAACCAACAATATATGACTAAATAAACTACTAAAAATTGCATATAAATGACTAATTTTGGTCACGTGACTATTAGTAGTTTGTTGTTGGTCATTTATAACATGGGAAAATTTATTACTAAACTATTTTAGTCATTTATCTAGTCATTAATTTAGTCATTGATTTGGTCATTGATTTGGTCATTGATTTAGTTATTGATTTAGTCATTAATTTAGTCATTGATTGTTGTTAACTGGTCATTTATTTAGTCATGGTAGTGATTTATTTAGTAATATATTGTTGGATCTTATGGATGTGTTGTTGATATGTGGTTGTCATTGATGTCAACACTATTAGCCTTCAATACATCAGAGGTTGTATATGTCGAGGATATTGAGAAAATTGTAAAACAAAGTGTTCCGGGTTCCTAGTGGAACTATGTAGGTCATGAAGGCTTCTTGTTTTGTATGTTGAAGATCAGTTGTTGTGGACTAAAGGGTTTATTCTTGAGAGTATCTAGATCATCTACCAAAAGTTCCAGAGGTTCGCATATAGATTTGATCGTGTTGTGGTCTGACAGTATTTCTGCGGTCTCTATCAGCATTCCTGAGTGAAGATTGTGTGATTCTGGTAATTCTAGTTGTTGTGGATGTTTCTCTATTTTTTCTTGGTTTTCTTGGATGTCTCTAGACTATTCTCTTTGTGGTACATCCACATTGTTTGGTGTGCTAGTGGTCAAATATTTTTCTCTGTATGTTCAGTTTTTCATGTTCTTGGCCGACATGTTGATGGTAATGTGTTTTGGATCTTTGAAAAGTAAAATTTGACCATTTGGCATGCTCGTGAAAGTTGTTTTGGGTCACATCATTGTTTTGGTCGATGGTGTTTAGATCCACATCAAAAATTTAATTGTAAATTTGGGTCGACATTGCAAATATGTTTTATTTTTCTAGGCGAAAAAGTTGATATAATTCAATGTTGCAGATATATAAGAGCGATTGTTTGAGCAAAGTAAAGTGTGCATAAGAGTGTAGTATGCCAAAGAAAGTGCAGATGTTTGAATAGTGTTCAAATCATTCGATTGGAGAGTAGAATGTGAAGAAGATTGAGCGAAGTCTGAAGTAGTTTGAGTGAAAATTGAAGGAGTTTTCTATGCTTAATTAGAACTGTAAATGGGCTTGTGCAAAAGCTATTTTCTTAGTTTGTACCCTCTGGATTTAATCCTAATCTGAATTGTTGGGCAGTGAGCCCCGTCTGTAACTGAGCAGTGAGATCTAGGCAGTGTGCCTAAATGCATGTGCATTCCCCTTTATTGTTTTCATTATACTTTTAATAGGGTATAATATTGTGGACTAACATCCACCATGGTTTTTCCCCTAAAAAGGTTTCTACATAAAAAATCTTGGTGTTCTCTGTCTCTCTAATGTGTTAATTGCTTATGGTTAATTGTTTATTCATCAAATCTGAGATTAAGTTAAGTAAAGTCTGAAAAGTTTTATTATTTTGTGACAACTGATTCAGCCCTCCTCTTAGTTGTCTTTCCTTGTTTTTCCAAAAAATGGTATCAGAGCAGGTTCCTCTGAAGAAGTCTAAAAGCTTGAGGTGATATGAGATGGCAACATACAAGAAGGACAATCCTAGATTTTTTGGAACTAACTACTCATTGTGGAAAGTCAGGATGCAATGTGAGCTAAGGTGTATTGGTGAAGCTTTCTGGAAGATTACAAAAGATTCATATGTTATTCCTCAAAATGGTCTCTCCACTATTGATGAGATCAAAGATGCTGAAAATAATATCAGGGCTATTGAAGCTTTGGTGAGTGCTCTGAAAAATTTGGAAATGGCAAATGTGATAGGATTGCAGACAGTTCATGAGATTTGGATGAAGTTGGAAACTTTGTATGAAGGAGATGCTCAGGTGAAGATGGCTAAGCTACAGAGTTTGAAATGAAAGTATGATAATTTGAAGATGGGTGAAGATGAAAATTGTAGACACCTAAATTTGGATACTTAATTTATCCAAATTTATCCCCTTTCGTCTAGGCATCCCCTTATTTACATTAATTAAGTAATATCACTATTATTTAATTAATACCTCTAAAGTTCTTCTAATCCTTAAGGTATCTAGTTAAATAATTAAATACCTTCCCCCTTTCATCAAATTAATTAAATAAATATGCCATTTATTTAATTCCCTTCATGTCACATCCCTCTCTTAATCCTAATCTATCTTCTAATATCATCATTAGGGATGTGCACATGCCTAATCCTTGATTAGGATGTGTCACATCCTCCAACTTTTGCAAGTTGGCCTCTAATCTCTCTTAGCCACTTAACTAGCCTAATCAACCTCTCAAAGAATTCTTAATTCCTTTTATCTTTCCAAGGAATATTAAATTCTTTTTACTCTTCCCTATGTGATCTTTGACTTGTCACATCAAGTCACATGTAAAATCTAACCCTCTTCTAATATGTCATTAATTTATCTAATCAAGTACTTTCACAACCTTAATCACTTAATTAGGTCAACCTAATCTCCATGTCATGTGTCATAAGTCAACCCTATTAAAGACTTTCTCTTTTTGAAGAAGGCACTCCATTCCCCATGTGAATTTTTAATTCACATTTAATCCCCCAATGCATTTAAAGGAATTTTAAATTTCTTCTCTCATCCCCATGAGAATATTTGAGGAATTTTTAATTCCTCACATGTCCTCTCACCCACATGGGGACAAGGACCTCCTTTATGAGGAGATCTTGTCCAATCCCAAGGTACTATGTAGTACCTTCATGTCATGTACTCTCTCTCTCTACCTCATGAACACATCATCTCTTACAAGCCACTTCACATGGCACATGTCAAGATGTGAGGGCTTGTGAGTTCTCAACTCACCTTAGCCCTACATCTTGATTTTGGTGGGTGGCTCAATCTCAACCGTCCATTTCCCTAGAGAGTCCAAAATTCTCTATAAATACCCCCTCTTTTCTCTCATTTTAGGAGAGATCATTCATGCTAGCCAAACTCTTGCAAAAAAATTTCTTGAGCCATACTTAGCCATATTTTCATACTTTCATCCATTTTCACTCATCTTTCCACCATCACCTCATCTCATAGCTTGCATCTCTTGCCATCCAAGGAGCATACAACATCGAAGATTGAAGGGCCAACCAAAGGGACAACTACAACAAGGTGAAATCTTTCATTTTGCTTAGTTTAGTTAATCTTTAGGCTAATCTTTAGGTGTAGGGTGTTTTTAGTTGTTATTTGCACTCTTTTTGTTTGTTGCTCATTTTCTAACACTTATTTTTGCCCTATCACAAAAATATCACTTCTTTTATGCAAAGAGTAAATGAAATAGTGATGGGTATTAGATATGTCAGTGGTTCTCTGGATGAGGATGACATTGTGGCTAACATACTCAGATCCTTTTCTTCCTCCTACTAAGTGAAGGCTCACACTATTGAAGAGCTTAGATCAGTAACAAAGATGGCAAGAGACACACTGGTTGGTAAGCTTGTTGCTTTTGAATTAAGTGAATTTGTTCTGAATACTAAATCTGCATTCAAGGCTACTGTATCTGGAAGTAACAAGCAAAGATATGGTCTAGGAGAGTGTTCTAGGAATATATCCAAGTATGATGAAGAACTAAAACAACTTGACAATAAAGAAAGAGAGGTAGAAGAATTGGAAGCATTGATTGTAAAGAAAGAAGGCAGAGGAAAAGGTAAGTATGAAGGAGTTTTTCCTATTAAATGTTTTTCTTACAGTAAAATAGGTCATTTTGCATCAAGATGTCTTGAAAGAGTTCTTAGATCTAATCCTAACAAGTCTAGATTCCAAAAGAAATGTTACTATGTTGAAGAAGGAGTGACTGATGATGAGTCTGATAAAGACAATGGAAATGAAGATGAATGGATTTTCATTGCTACCATTGAAAATAGTCTTGTGGCTACTGAATCTGCTAAAGATGAGAAAGCTCTTGCAGCCTAAGTTGAAGAAAAGGACGAGTGGGTTATTGATAGTGGATTCTCACATCATATGACTGGTGATAAAAACAAATTTGTAAGTCTAGAGAAGTATGATGGTGGTGTTGTAAGATTTGGAGACAACAATGCTGGTGTGATTCATGGCAGAGGTTCTATTTTCCTTGGTGGTAAGGATAACACTAATGATGTTCTTTATGTTGAAGGTTTGAAGCACAATATTTTGAGTGTTGGATAGATGGTGGACAAAGGCTATGATCTACAATTCAAAGATGGAAGATGCAAGATACGTGGAAGTTCAGGCAATATGATTACTGTAAGTAGAAAGACAAAAGGTAATATTTTTCACCTGAATACTGCTAGTGGGAGTTGTTTAATTGATCAAGTAGGTGAAAGTTGGTTGTGGCATAGGAGGTTGTGTCATGTAAATTTTGATAACATTGTCAAGGTAAGTTCCACTCAGGCAGTAAGAGATCTACCTAAGTTAGTGAAGCCTACTAACACAATTTGTAAGGAGTGTCAGATGGGTAAACAGACTAGAGTCTCCTTCTAGAGCAAAAAGTTTCATTCAAATGATTTGCTAGAGCTGCTACATACTAACCTATGTGGTCCCTCCAGAGTTATAAGTATTCATGGAGAAAGGTAATTTATGTTGATTATTGATGATTACTCTAGAATGATATGGGTTTCCTTCTTAAGAGAAAAAATTGAAGCATTGGAAAAGTTCAAAATTTTCAAGGCTATGGAAAAAAATGAGAAAGGTCTAAAAATCAAGTGTCTAAGATCTGACAGAGGTGGTGAGTTTAGCTCCAGGGAATTCAACTCTTTTTGTGAAGAACATGGAATCAGAAGACAGTTATCTCCTCCCCAAACCCCTCAATAGAATGGAGTTGCAGAGAGAGAATAGAACAATTTTGGATGCTGCTAGAACAATGATGATAGAAGGAAATGTGCCCCAGATCTATTGGAGTGAAGTTGTAAGCACAATTGTGTATACTTTAAATCGGGTAAATGTTAATGGTAATTCTGGCAAGACCCCTTTTGAGCTATGGTTTGGTTATAAGCCTACTGTTAAATATTTCAAGATCTTTGGAAGCAAATGTTATATCAAGAGAGATGATGATATAGGCAAGTTTGATGCAAGAAGAGATGAAGGAATATTTTTAGGTTACTCTACTAAAAGCAAGTCCTACCAGTGCTATAATAGAAGACTAAGAAAGATGGTTGAGAGTGAAAATGTTAGAGTTGATGAGGACTCGACCAAATCATCCAAATATTATGGTTATGATTCAGATGAAGACAATACAAACCAAGGGAAGAATTCTCAAACATAGAATGAAATTTAGATTAGTCCATGTGTTCCAGTAAATCAACCTCAATTTGTTTCAATAAATAAAGTAAGTCAGGAAGCATAGACAAGTGCAAGTGCAAAAGAAAGATCAAAAGAACCAAAAGCTCGTGAAAGTCCTATAACTCCAACGTATGTAAAGATAAATCATTCTAAAAGTAAAATTATAGGAGATAAGAATAAAGGAGTGCAAACCAAAAGAAAGATTACAGAAGACTATTGCCCAATTTCCAAGATTGAACCTAAAAATGTCATTGAAGCCTGCCAAGATGAACACTGGATGGAAGCTATGAAGGAAGAACTAACAAAGATTGAAAAGAATGACACATGGGTACTTGTTCCTAGACCTAAAGATAAAAATGTGATTGGTACTAAATGGGTGTTTTAGAACAAGCTGAATGAACAAGGTGAAGTGGTCTAGAATAAAGCAAGACTGGTATGTAAAGGGTATTCTCAAATGGAAGGTGTTGATTTTGAAGAAACTTTTTCCTCTGTTGCTAGAATTGAAGTTGTTAGATTATTTCTTGCTTATGTTGCATACAAGAACTATAAAGTCTATCAAATGGATGTGAAGTTGGAATTTCTAAATGGAGAACTAGAAGAAGAATTATACATTGAATAGCCGGATGGATTTCAGCTAACTGACAAGGAAGATATGGTTTTCCGCTTAAAGAAAGTTCTATATGGACTTAAGCAAGCCCCCAGAGCCTGGTATGCTAGATTGGAGAAATAATTATTGAAGCTTGGATTCACTAAAGGTTCTATTGATAGCAACTTGTATTTCAAATTGGATCATGATAAAGAGTTAATTATAGAAGTTTTTGTTAATGACATCATTTTTGGAGGAGATGACAATCTATGTATGAATTTTGCTGATGAAATGAAGGATGAATTTGAGATGAGTATGATTGGAGAGATGAAGTTATTTCTAGGATTGCAAGTTACCCAGTTAGACAAGGGAATTTTCATATTTCAGTCCAAATATTTGAGAGAGCTACTGAAGAAAATTGGGATGGAAGAATCAAAGCTTGTTGGTACTCCCATGGTGATCGGATGCAAGCTAACACAGAATGATGATTCTCCTAAGGCGAATCAAACTAGGTACTTTTCAATGATCGGTGGATTGCTCTATTTGACCCATACTAGACCAGATATTATGAATGTTGTATATATGCTTGCTAGATTTTAGGTTGATCCAAAAGAGTCACATGTGACTATTGTTAAGAGAATCTTCAGATATTTGAAAGGAATAGTTGATTTTGGACTTTGGTATCCAAAGGATGATGATCTCACTTTGAGTGCATATACTGATGTAGATTGGGCTAGAGATGTAGATGATAGGAAAATTACTAGTGGTGGTGCTTTCTTCCTAGGGAAGAAAATGGTGTCCTAGTTGAGCAAAAAATAGAATTCCATTTCTCTATCTATTGTTGAAGCAGAATATATTGCTATTGCAAATAATTGTACTCAAGTGATATGGATGAAACAAATGTTGAAAGATATCAGGGTGATATATGAAGAGCCTATTGCCATATACTATGACAATTCAAGTGCAATAAATATTTCAAATAATTTAGTGTTGCAATCTAAGAATAAACATATATCAATCAAGTTTCACTTCTTGAGGGAGAAAGTGAATGAGAAAGAAGTCAGATTGGAGTATGTGCCTACCAAAGAACAGATTGAAGACATATTTACTAAGTCATTGCTGAAGGATACTTTTGAGTATCTCAGAGGAATGCTAGGGGTAATTACCCCTCCTGATAAGAACTAAAGGATGCATTTACTCACATCAATATATGAGCTACATTGCTATATTCTGATCCAGATTGATGTTTATGTGGCTACTACTCAAGGGGAATAGTCAAATGTGAAAATATGTGGTTCATAGCGTGTATATGGAAAGGTCATGGTCACCTTTGTCATTGATGTCAAAGGGGGAGAAGTGCAATGTGAAAAGTCTTCCAATGAGAAGTGCCTTGTGGGAGAAAAGCAGTTAAGAAGCAAGTGTGTTGGGTTGATGGTATTTTCACATCATGTGTTGCCATAAATGCCAAAGGGGGAGATTGTTGGATGTTGTGGATGTGTTGTTGATATGTTTTTGTCATTGATGTCAACACTATTAGCCTTCAATACATCAGAGGCTGTATATGTCAAGGATATTAAGAAATTTGTAAAAGAAAGTGTTCCAGGTTCCCAGTGGAACTATGTAGGTCATGAAGGCCTCTTGTTCTATACGTTGAAGATCAAATGATGTGGAATAAAGGGTTTATTCTTGAGAGTATCTAGATCATCTACTGGAGGTTTCAGAGGTCTCCATATAGATTTGATCGTGTTGTGGTCTGACAATATTTTGTGTACTTTGTCAGCGTTCCTAAGTGAAGATTGTGTGAGTCTGGTAATTCTAGTTGTTGTGGATGTTTCTCCATTGTTTCTTGGTATTATTGGATGCCTCTAGATCATTCTCTATCTTTGTGGTATGTCCACATTATTCAGTGTGCTAGTGGTCGAAGATTTTTCTCTGTATGATCATTTTTTCATGTTCTTGGCCGTCATGTTGATGGTAACTATTGTCAAATAAAGTTTGCACCCTTGCTAAGCTATCAACTATAGCAACCTATTGAAACATGGGAACACTTTGAGGTTGTGGGTGACCTAGGAATGAAGTGGACCTCCAGATTATGGGTTGGTTCCCCTTAAGATATTTTGAGAAAACTAAAGAATGATAAGGAAAAGAGTAAGAAGGATATACTTGAATTTAAAACCTATTACTAACAGGTGATACACCAAAGATAAAAATATGACAATACTGCAGAAAGCTCATAGGAAATCTCAATAGAGCTAAAAATCTCACAATACAGAGATTTATGTTTATAAAAAATGAGTCTATGTAAGGTTTCGACTGTTCTAATGCTTAACACAAGGAAAACAAAGATGTTTTCGTAGATATAAATGCAATAGAAAGAGATCACTAACATAAACCAACTTTATGACATAATATCCTTTGCATCCAGTACTAAAGGAATTTGATAAAATAAAGGATCACACAGAATTTTATCATGTAACTCACAACCAGTCACTAAAACAACAAAGAAAATATGTGAAGGAAATGAATTTCTATTGAGAAAATAAGGAGTCTTTGTGTTACAGATCTATAGTATTCATGAAAATGATTTACAAAGTCTGAATAATGCTCTTTCAGCAATCTCCTAACCAAGAGCTGCTTTACAAAAAAGGCAAAAATGCCATATATACTAAAGAGTGTCAGCCCCCGCCCTAGGGATTTTACAAAAATATTAGTTGGCCGAAAGATCTGCCCTTAGATCTTTTTTAAATGGAGTTACTTATGCATTGAATGCATATCCCCGCTGTCCATGGTCGAGCCTCCCATTCCTACTCACTTTAAATGCTCTAAAGCATTATCATTAATGCCAATGCCCCTTTACCAATAGCGGTCTCAACTGTCATTGTGACTTACAGTTTCCTCTTCTTCAGCTTTCTTCTCACTCCAGTTATTTCTTCAAGTCGACCATCTTCGAGGAGCAACATCAGATTTACCGGCTAGATTCAAGCACCATTACTGACTGATCACCTCTGATCCCAAAGTAGATCAATGTCATCATGCTCTGTCGATCACGTTTGTAGGGGGAGTCAAATAGTCAAATGACCCATGGTTCGTCCCTAGCTCCCTCTAATTGGTGGAAACACACCACGTAAGCTTTTCGGGCAGTCAAAGGTCATTCAAGAGGATTGTATGTCGATGAGACACTAGTCGTGTCTCCATGATGCAATTAGACTTCACAGCAGCAGTCGGCACGACACACAATTGTCGGCAAGACCTCATATCGAGTTACAAAAGTTATACCGATGTCCCAAAATTGTCGCCCAAACTATCGCTATCAGCCAGAGGTCTCACCAAAGCCTACAAAAAATCCATTGCTATTGGCAAGACACCACCCTATCGGTGAGACTTCATAGCGAACTCCTCCACTCTCCCCGAGCTCCCTTCATTTCGGCAAGACACCTCCCTATCGGGTCAGCAAGACATCATCGCGATCTCTTCAATGTTTCCTGAGCTTGGACCCTTCGGTGGAGTTGAAGTCAAGATGAGAACCAAAATGGGACCAAAGTCAGAATGGGGAAAAAACCAAACAGCTCGCGGAACTGGAACCGGAAACAAATCCTGACCTGAAACTTTTTTGAAGTTTCAAGTTTGGATTTCGTTCCGATCCCGCCCCCGGAAACTCAAAGCAAGAAGGTAGAAAGAAAAACACAAGGAAGATCAAGGAGGAGGAGACATTCCTCGATCATAGGCCATGAAGAAAAGAAGAGAAGAAAGGGCGGAACCAGGGTCGGGATCAGAACAGGAACAAGAACTTTGGAAAAGTTCCATCACTCGGTTTCAGTCCATGCCCTAGGTCTAACAAAACAAAGGAAAAATCCCAATCAAATAAGGAAAGCAAGGCAGGATCAGAACCAAAACTGATCCCAGAAAAAACACAGCAGGGGCAAGGGTGGAAATGAATCTGACACTGAAACTTTCATTAAGGTCCAAGTTCGGATTTTGCCCCGAACCTGCCTCCGACACCATACAAAGATGACGAAAAAGGATGAAAAAGGAAGAAAAAGAAGGGGAGGAAACACCCCATGGCCAAAGAACAAAGAACAAAGGAGAGACCAATAAACAAGCCTAACAAAACTGGGAACGAAACCTAGAACTTTGGAAAAGTTCCACAGTTCAGTTTTGGTTCTAGTTCTGCCTCCGATAGAACAAAAAGAAAAAGAGCACAAAGAAAAAAAATGGAAAGGGGGAAAAAAAGGAAAACACATAAGATGAAGACCGACCCAAAAACTGAACACCTGCACGCTGGGCTTAACCCTTGTGGGAGCCACATTTAATCCACGTGCTGAATTTTTAAAATATAACTTCCCCCCCATAGTTGCACAAGAAGCAAACAAGTTAGAAAAAAATTGTTGATGGCGATTTTGGCACCACAACAATGCAAGCAGAATATTTCTACTCTGCTTCTCCTAAAAGAGGAAGGCAACGCATGGATGCCTTAGCTCCCAAGGTCTTGGTAGTTGGGTCTCAACTGTGCTGATGTTGCTCAGTGGCCAATGCAACAGTAATATTCGAGGGGCCTGATGGTGTTGAACTTCTGGATTGTTCTAAGATCAAGCATGAAATAAAACCTACTTTAACTGGGGTTTTTAAAGAAACAACAAAAGATAGATTAGGGTTTTGAAACAAAAAAGAAGAATAGTTCATCCAACTTTAACCAGAATTGTTAACTTCAAGGAATTTGTAAACTAAAACTGCAAAACAAGATAAGCTTGTGATTGACACACAACCTCTTTCATTCACAGTGCTAACTCGCATGACAAATTTTAATTACCATTTAAATAAAACACAAAATAATACTTCATTCCTTAAAGGCTCCATAAATCAAATGATCAAACTAAGACGAGTATTATTCAAGAACACAACATGAAGTGGATTAAACTTTGATTGCTTCTACTGCTATTTAAAACAGATAAACAATGTTTACAAAACTGGCACAATCACCAGTGTACAGAGAATCTGAATCTTCAGATTGCTTCCAACTACACTAAGGAGATTTAGGAAATACCTTACAATCTGTACTGAAATCTAACATGTTTAACCAAGAAGACAAGAGAAGATCTCATTACTAAGAACCAAGAAGCAACTCAATCTCCTTCCATTAAACGAATAACCCCTAAAATAATCAAGAAGAAAAAGGGGGATCCATTTTGATCCAAATCAAAGTGGGGGGGGTTATGCAAGGCATAACAAATGGTGACTTGGCTGGGAAAATGGTTTAACCATTTTCATGAATCTGAAGGGTTCAACTACCTATAACTTTGGTTCATGAACATCACAACATCAGTTAGGTTAGTTAAAACAAGCAAGGTTGAGCTAAAATATCAAATGTAAGTGAAACAATAGCTACCCCTAAATCTATGTTTGTGCTTGATAGTGCATTATTCCTTTCATAAATCTTATTCATCTTTTGAACAACAATGTGTAAGATTTGAGCTGCATGAGTTGACTTCCTCCATGCAATGATATCATGGGCATTGCTCCGCTGCCAGTTAGGCATCCATAACCTCGACAACATCAGTTAGGTTAGTTAAAACAAGCAAGGTTGAGCTAAAATCTCAAATGTAAGTGAAACAATAGCTACCCCTAAATCTATGTGTGTGCTTGATAGTGCATTATTCCTTTCATAAATCTTATTCATCTTTTGAACAACAATGTGTAAGATTTGAGCTGCATGAGTTGACTTCCTCCATGCAATGATATCATGGGCATTGCTCCGCTGCCAGTTAGGCATCCATAACCTCGACCTGAGATACCTCTAGTTCTCACAACATTGTTTATCCGACGGACAGTGTCCATAGCCCCTGTGAGAGATAATCGGAATCACCCATTCATATTGAATCCTCATTTTCTTTGATAATTATTTTCTTCTTCTTTTTTTTTTTGGAGTTCCAGATATTTCATTTAATTCTCTTTTTCTTTTCAATATGTCATATATTTAATATCTGATCTGGGTTGAAAACTACAATGGACCTCATAATAGCACTTGGAAGTTGAATTTTTCACTCAAATTTTACAACACTGTCATCCTAGGACAAATACACTACTAGAAAGGGAGATGATTTTAATGATTTGTGACAGATTTAGGGGAGTTGATGAATGTTACTTACTTGGTACCTTGTTCCCCAAAAATTTCCACAACCTGTATTGACAATAAACATGAAATAATGAATTGAGGACAGAATCATCCAACAAGCAAACTTGAAAATACCTAAACCACTTCTCTCCTAATGACCATAATACACTTCAGATAACAACCAACCAATTTGAGATGCAACATAAAAGATAGATCCCCAAATAAACCACTTCTCTCCTAATGACCATAGTATGCTTCAGATAACAACCAACCAATTTGAGATGCAACAGAAAAGATAGATCCCCAAATAACAGAACAAACAGAAAACCAAAAGGCAAAGAGGACAAAAGGGGGGCAGGAACAAACGTATAAACAGGAAGCTAATTACAAACAAGAGCCACACTATTTACACAAAGAGCAGCAGATTATTCACATAAAGGAAAGAGTTATTTACAAAACAAAGTACAAAAGCCATGAATATAAATGCAAATTATTTACAAACAGAAAACAAATAAGACACTTACCTAAAGAACAATGAAAACTTATATATAGAACAAGAGTCAACAAGCCTCACGACTCGAAATAGTGCTTGAGGAACTTCCCATTAACAGGAAATGGAACCCGTTCACCAGTTAAACTACTCGGTCTAAAAGCATTTTCCCCTAGGATCTCAACAATTTGATAAGGACCTAGCCATAATTTGTCAAACTTTTGATGGCTGCCCTTCTTTTTATTGGCTTGATCCCATAATAGTACTAGGTCTGATATCCTAAAAGCTTTTATCTTGGCTCTTTTTTCAAACTAGTATTTGACAACAACTTGATGCTTAAAGAAATGTTGTAAGGCCATATCTCGCTGCTCTTCTAATTTCAACAAAGCAACCAACCGAACCTCTATCCTATTGTCACTGGAGTAAAATTTTTGCATGAACTCCAGGATAGGTATTTGCAGATGGATAGGAAAGACAGGCTCTTGGCCATATACTAGCTTGAACGGTGAGGTGTTTAAGACAACCTCAATCCTAGTCCTATCTGCCCATAATGCGAATCTCAACTGGGTATGCCAGTCCCTAGGGTTATGCTCTAACATTTTCTTAATGACCCCCAACAGATTCTTATTGGTTGACTCTACAACTCCATTGCCTTGTGGATAATAATTTGAAGAATATTTTAAAACAATGTTGTGATTATATGCCCAAGAAATAAACTCAGCAGAAGAGAAGGCATATCCATTGTCACATACCAGAGCGAAGCATACCCCAAACCTTGTAGTGATGCATTCGGTGAGGAACTTGATCACTACCTTTGTTGTGTTGTTTTTGCAGGGTATAGCCTTTGTCGATCTTGTGCAGTAGTCAGTAGCAATCAAGATAAACTTGTTTCTTGCAGAGGAATTTGGGTTAATCACCCCAATAAAATCTAGTGCCCACTGGGAAAATGGCCTTACCTCATAGACATGTTGTAATGGCATGGTTGCATGGCGTTCCCTTGGTGCAGAAACTTGGCAAGTGTGACATGTCCTCACATGCTGGTGTGCATCCTTGAATACACAAGGCCAATAATAACTAGACTGGAGAATCTGATGTGCCAACAAATCTGCAGAACCATGACCTGTGCCATGTTTCCCATGAAATTCATAGATCACTTGCTTGGCCTCTTGATGATCAAGGCATCTTAAATATAGTCCTTCAAAATTCCTCCTGTATAGCAACCCTCCTTTGAACATATAATGAGAACTCTTCAGTCTCAGGGCTCTCCTTTGCGTTGGATTCATCCCCTCTGGACACCGATTGTTGAGCATCAGATGGACCACATTGGCATACCAGGGATTGTTTGAGAAAAACTAGGTCATATATTGCTGGCAAACAACATTGTTACTAGCATCCTCCATGGATTGAGATAGACCCGTGCCCCTAACTAATCTCATAGGGCATATCTCCAATCAAACTCCTGTAAGATAGCCATCCACTTTCCCCTTCTTTCTCCTAGCTCGCTCTGCATCAGTAGGGATTTGACAGCTACATCTGGGACTACAATGACGACTTGACTTTGGAGAATGTAATGTCAGAATTTCTTAACAGCCTAAACCAGCGCAAAAGCTTGCTTCTCTAGGAGTGGGTATCCAATTTCTGCGTTCTTGAAGGGAGAACTCATGAAAGCGATTGGCCTCTCACCCGAATCTTATCCTCGTTGAGTTAATACGGCTGCACACGAGTGCTCAGAGGGGAAAGAATAGATGTAGAACGACTTGATGTAATCTGGACTGGTAAGAACTAATGCCTCTGAGATGGATCACTTAATTTGCGTGAATGCGGCATTTGCCTCCTCAGTCCACTCTGTTCTGGTGTCCTTCATCATTTCATTCAAGGGTTTCACAATTTCAACAAATCCCATGATGAACTTCCTCATGAAGTTGATTTTGCTGAAGAAAGACTTCATTTCTTTCTTGCTTCCCGGCCAGGTGATCTTCAGAATGGACTCAACTCGGTCTGGATCAATTGATATTCCCCTTTCTGAAATTATATGTCCCAAGAGCCTTCCTTCAGAGACTCTGAACATGCACTTGTTGGGGTTCAAGGAGACACCATATTGAATACACTTTCGGAGAACCTTGGCCAAGTTGGCAACATGATTGAATCGATCCTTGGAGAACACTGTCAGGTCATCTATGTAAACAATAATACATTTGCCAATTAGATCCTTGAAAGCTATGTCCATGGCACACTGGAAAGTTGCTCCAATGTTTATTAGACCAAATGGCATCCTTTGTATGCGAATGTCCCCCACTTGGTAGTGAAAGCCGTCTTCATCCTGTCCTGAAAGTCAACCATCACTTGATTGTACCTAGAGGAACCGTCCAAGAATGACATCATCTATGCTCCATTGACAATCTGTAATACCTCTTCCAAGGAAGGGAGCGGATAATTATCCTTTTCTGAAGCCCTATTCAGGTTTCTAAAGTCGACGCATAGCCTAATCTCCCCATTCTTCTTGCAGACTGGGACTAAGTTAGCCACCCATGTTGAATGATGGACAGGGAAGATTATCCTTGCAGACAACAATTTCTAAACTTTTTTATAAATTAATGGCTCAATCAGAGCATTGACAGGGTGCTACTTCTATCGAAAGGGTTTAGCCTCAGGCTTCAAGGGGATAGTGTGGGTCATAACAGAAGAATCAAAGGTCTAGAGGTCTTCATACCCCCATGCGATCGCAACAATATCCCTTTTAAGTGCCCTCACTATGTCTCTTTTGATTGCTTCAGGGCAGGCCTTCCCTATGTAGACATTCCTTTCAGGACCTGAGTCAGCTAGGTTAATCATGTCATATTCACCTCCTTTGCCTTTAGTTGATTCCTTCTCTCGAGCCTTTGAGTCTGAGTCGAAAATCCTTTCTAGAGCAACCATTCCCTTGGGAATGTTATTAGTTTTCAGATTAAGGACCCCTTCCGTATCACAATCTCCAGGGTTCCAATCTCCTTGATCCCTATTGGAATCATCAATGATTTTCCCCTCAAAAACATCAGAACTTGCTAGGAAAGCAAGTATATGTCGGTCATTATCGAAAACTTGAATTTTTTTTATATTATCAGGAACAGCTGGGGTGGACATCAATTCCACCAAAAAAAAATTGAATTTGGAGCCTTGCATAGGCTCCAAGGTGCTTGCAGCAACAGCCAACGAATCTGCTACATGATTGTCCTCTATAGGGATCAGATTAATCCCAAAAGCATCAAAGTCCTCAATCAGGTTCCATACCCGATTTCTGTAAGCTGCCAGTCTTCTGTTGTGACATGTATATTGGTTGTGCACTTGCTTGAAAACAACCTCTGAATCTCCTTGGACCACCAAGGCAGTGACCCTTTTCTTATGTGCAAACATTAATCCTAGAGCCAGAGCTTCATATTCAGCCACATTATTAGTGCACCCGAATTGCAGCCTGTAAGAAGCAAAGAAAACTTTCCCTTTCAGGCTGGTTAGTACAATTCCAACACCACAACCGGTCTTGGACTTGGATCCATCAAAGGTAAGGGTCCACAACTGATCACAAGCAGGGGGTAATCCTTTTGAAGTTTTCACAGGTATTTGAATAGGACTTGTAGACGTCTAAATTTGGACACTTAATTTATCCAAATTCATCCCCTTTTGTCTTATTTTCATTAATTAAGTAATATTGCTATTATTTAATTAATATCTTTAATCCTGCCAAATCCCTAAGGTATTTAATCAATAATACCTTATCTCTTTAATCCTCCTTCCATCAATTGAATTAACTAAATATTCCATTTATTTAATTCCCTTCATGTCACATCCTCCATCATTTTTATCTTATCCTAATCCATCTTCTAATCTCATCATTAAGGTGTACATGCCCAATCCTTTATTAGGATGTGTCATCCTCCAACTTTTGCAAGTTGGCCTCTAATCTCTTAGCCACCTAACCATCCTCTAATCCTTCTACACTAACTAGACTAATCAACCTCTCAAGGAATTTTTAATTCCTTTTATCCTTCCAAGGAATATTAATTGTTTTCTCTTCCTTGTCGACATGTGTCCTGGTCAACCTTATTAAATGCTTTTTTTTGACAAGGCATCTCCACTTCTATGTGAATTTTTAATTCACATTTAATCCCAATGCATTTAAGGAATTTTAAATTCCTTCTCTCATCCCCATGAGAATATTTGAGGAATTTTTAATTCCCCACTTGTCCTCTCACCCACATGGGGACAAGGACCTCCTTTATGAGGAGATCTTGTCCAATCCCAAGGTACTTTGTACCCCTCCTCCATGTCATGTCCTTCTCCTTCCACCTCATGTCCACCTCACCTTTTAGGGCTACATCACATACCACATGTCAAGATGTGAGGGCTTGTGAGTTCTCAACTCACCTTAGCCCTACATCTTGATATTTGGTGGCTCAATCTTGGCCATCCATTTCCCCTAGGAATTCTCAAAATTCCTATAAATACCCCCTCTTTTCTCTCATTTGAGGGAGATCATTTTGCTAGCCAAACTCTTGCAATTTTGTTTCTCAACTTATACTTAGCCATTTTCATGTGTTTATCCACTTGCACTCATCCTCACAACATCATTTAGCTTACATCTTGTGCCATCCAAGGATCATACACATCAAAGATCGAAGGGCCAACCAAAGGATCGACTCAACGCAAGGTATAAAGTTCCATTTTGTTGCTTTTATCTTGCATTGTTTCCAACTTAGGCTAATCTTGAGGTGTAGGTTGTTTTGGTGTTTATTTGCACTCTTTTACTTGTTGCTTGTCTTCTAACGCTCACATTCGACCTATCACAGGACTAACCAGGGGTGTGATTTCCTAATTACTTAGACCAATTACAAGGGAAGGATCCTCTAAAAGTTCCCTAGGTATACTTTGTGATTCTGGCTCAGTTGTATTATCCAACCTATGGTTATCTACCTGGCAATCATTTGTCCCTTGACTTGATTCCTTGAGCTTTGTTTCATTTATGAGTGTAGGAGTATCAAACAATCCTTGGGGTTGCTCTTTATCAACATGCTGATTTAGGAGTGTATCCGAGGTGGGATCTATTTGAGGAAGAACTCCTATTAAAGGCACCCTGTCCCTGGTTAGCATGACTGCTTCCTTGGCCTCAAATGAAAAGTGGTATGCAGAGGTCTTAGGATGAGTTGTGCTAGCTTCCTCGGTTTGGGAAACTTGACCTAAAATGTCAATGTAATGATGACAAGTCAATTCAGAGTGGTTTCGATAGTGTACCCTGCACCAATTAGGGAGCAAAAGGCTTAGCAAATTAGTGTCTTTCCCGAGGATCATCTGATCTTGTTGTAGTTTCCTAACCAAGGTATGCTGATTTTCATGAATCAAGGGATCAGGGCGCTTATGTTTTAACATGTCCTTGGCATTGAGAACCAAGAAGGTTAGAATCTCTTCTCTTTTATAAACCCCTATCTTTGTCTCAAAGTAAGCTACCTCATTGGGACAATCATACTCAGTGATGATATGCTTGAGGCGAGGCTCACTTTCAATCCTGATCTGATTAGGAATCCCTTTCCATGATAGCCACATATGTGAAAAGTCAAGGGAGAGATATCCCCCTAAATTTTTCATCAGATCTCGGCTTATTAGCATACCATAGGTCTTAGGGATATTTGCTACTTGAATGTCCATGTTTGTTAGGATCCTAGGATCAGACCCGACTTGGACATGTATGTTCTTTAACTCCCCCACTACATTGACCTCTATTTTGTCCAGCTGAATGACTTTCTTATTGGTTTGAATGGGGTTTAATCCTAACCTCTTGCATATGGAAAATGGCATGACATTTCCCGAAGCCCCTAAATCCAATAAACAGTTATGTAGGTTTTTGCCAAAAATTCTTAAACTTAAAAGGAAAGGTGGAGTACCTACCTTATTTCTGTACAAGGCTGCATTCACATCCCCAGTAGGTGCCACGTTGCTCTTTCCTTTTGACTTATCAGCTTGTTCTAGAGCTTTCAGCACTATCTCCCTTTGAGCAGGGCACCACTTTAAGATATCAAAATATGACAATTTTTTTTTGTTTCTGCATCTTAGAAACAATGTCAAATTCTGTATTACAACTTGAATTAATTTTGAAAACAGTAGAGGGATTACCCTTACTGTGGAAGTCAGGCGGGCCTTTTCGTGGAGTAGGATTATTATTAGCATCTTGGTTTGGAGGCACCATGTGATTAGGAGGCATTGAGGTAGTGAATGGGCCCTTGCCTTGATTTATCAAAAAGTGTCCTCCTTTTGTTTGAAAAGCATGGGCATCATATGAATCTCCCTCTGGTTCATTCTCTTCTTGTCTTGGGAATGAAGGCTCCTCAAAGAGCTCATAAGTAATTGCAGTATCCATTGAGTCACTTCCTTTGTTGGAACTCCCCTGGAATGTGTGGGCATCTTCATGTTCCATCTTGACAACTTTCTCCATCTGAGGATAGTTTACCTCAGAATGGGTCACTGTATCATGTAGCCTGTACCAATTAGTCATGAAATTCAAATCAGCCACATTTGTAGTATGTGTTTTTTCCTCATTTACTTGATAATTATGAGGAACTCCCCCATTATTGGGCCCAGTGTTCCAGTGCCTATTGTTGTTTGGCCTTTGATTATACCCGCTATTTTGATTTTGGTTTTGGTACCCTTGATTAGAGGAGTTATGGCCCTGATAACCCCTTTGGTTGTAATTGCTTTGGTTCGGATAACTACCCTGATTTTGAGGGGGATTCAGCCGAAGCTAAGCCATGTCATTTGTAACCTAAGACAACATTTTCTTCAAGGTTTGCACCTCATTCGTAAGTTGAACTATCTTCTCACTTTCCACACTCTTAACAACAGGTGGCTGATCAACATAACTTGGAGTTCCAATTTGGTTAGGATGACCATGGGAACTTGGAGGGACCTGCAGTTGTTGAAAGAGATCAGAAGTTCCAGTGGCAAAGAATGGAACAGGTGGTTGGGTTTGCAACTCAGACATAGGCCCATAATGTGAAGGAGACATTCTTGGGACAATGTTGAATAGAGGAGTTGAGCTATGCATCTGATATCCCATTGAAGGGAAACCCCCTCCTAGGCCTCCTTGTTGAAAACTGGTTTGTTACTGCAGCTTGATAGCTAGGTGGTAGACTTTGGATAGAGAATCAATTTCAGCTGGTTGGTAAGTCCTTTGCAGGAACAAACCTAGCAAAGGATCTATAACCCTAAAATATGCTTGGATAGCACTGTCCTCAATGACTAGATAGGGATCTTGCAGTCTCCTATACATTCATTGGAACCTAGTATTGAATAAAGGCAAAGATTTGCCTGGTTCCTTCCTTATGGTTGCAAACTGGTGGTATAAAAGGGTTGGATCCACATACACCCTGAACTAGTTAATGAAGGCATTTTCCAAGTGTGTCCAAGTCAGGATGGAACCTTGAGGAAGATTAAGGTACCAATTATATGCCATATCCCCTAAGGAGTAAGGGAACAATCTGCAAACTACATCGTGATGGGTTATCTGAGCTTTGGTACAAGCATCCTTGAAAGCTTGCATGTGCTCTTTATCACTTCTTGACTCACCATGAATATACTTGGGGCAGAATTTCTCAAGGTTCTTAGGCATGTCATGAAAACCTCCAGGGATAGTCCCAAGTGGAGAGGGATTATTCTAAAAGAATGCCATTGGTGGTGGTGGTGGTTGAGCCAATTGTTGTATGGGTTGAACTAGATGTGATGATAATTGAGATGGATGTGATGGTGGATTTATAGGTATCCATTGGGGTATTAGTGAAAAACCCAGTGGAGTGAGCGGAGTTGATAAAGGTGGTATGATAGTTGCCCCAGTCTTGTGACCTTTATGTCTTGTTGGGGTCTTGAGTTCTATCAAAGGTGGTGGATTTTCAGCTGATCAAAGAACTTTGTGGGACTTCTCTGAGGATGAAAACCCAACTTTATCCAGTTTTCCCTTATAGGCTCTCCTTCTAGCACCAGTTCCTGTTGATGGTGATTTTGGCACCACAACAATGCAAGCAGAATATTGCTACTCTGCTTCTCCTAAAAGAGGAAGGCAACACATGGATGCCTTAGCTCCCAAGGTCTTGGTAGTTGGGTCTCAACTGTGCTGATGTTGCTTAGTGGCCAATGCAACAGTAATATTCGAGGGGCCTGCTGGTGTTGAGCTTCTGGATTGTTTTAAGATCAAGCATAAAATAAAACCTACTTTAACTGGGGTTTTTAAAGAAACAACAAAAGATAGATCATGGTTTTGAAACAAAAAATAATAATAGTTCATCCAACTTTAACTAGACTTGTTAACTTCAAGGAATTTGTAAACTAAAACTGCAGAACAAGATAAGCTTGTGATTGACACACAACCTCTTTCATTCACAGTGCTAGCTCGCATGACTAATTTTAATTACCATTTAAATAAAACACAAAATAATACTTCATTCCTTAAAGGATCCACAAATCAAATGATCAAACTAAGATGAGTATTATTCAAAAACACAACATGAAGTGGATTAAACTTTGATTGCTTCTACTACTATTTAAAATAGATAAACAATGTTTACAAAACTGGCACAATCACCAGTGTACAAAGAATCTGAATCTTCAGATTGCTTCCAACTACACTAAGGAGATTTAGGAAATACCTTACAATCTATACTGAAATCTAACATGTTTAACCAAGAAGACAAGAGAAGCTCTCATTACTGAGAACCAAGAAGCAACTCAATCTCCTTCCATTAAACGAATAACCCCTAACAGTTCTTAGTCTAAAGGTTTTTCTATTCCTAGAAATTCTAATCTCAGAGTGCTAACATTTTCCTCAATTTTTTCTCACCCTTCACACAGAGGCCAAAATTCCTTATATGCAAAATGCATCATAAGGACGTGCTATCCCCTGTACTAGGGCTTACAAAATATTTGCACCCGGGAGAGTCGGCTCTCAGATCTTCCAAAGGAAAAGTCAAAACTGCATTCAAAGCAGAAGCCCTATTGTCCATAATCATGAAGGATTTCTATCCTTAGGAGAAGTCCTTTTGATCCTTTGGCAGCTACTGCATTTACTCCTCTGTCTCAATGTCCATCTTTGAACTCCCTCTGCAATTTGCCTTGAATGCTCAAAATATCGTCATTAAAATTGATCTATCTCTTTACCAGTAGTGGCCACAGCTGTCCTTGTGAGTCACTAATCTTTCATCTTTCTTTCGGCTTCCCTCACATCCTGCACTTCCTTGTATATTGACCACCCTTCTGGAAAATCCCTCAGGCCTCCTTGTAGATCTAAACATTCAATCCATCACCACCTACTCTCAGAAAGGGACCCATCTGATTAGGCAATCACCGGCCACGCAAGACTCTTCGATGGTCAAAAGTGGTTGACTTAGCATCGCATGTCGGTGAGACACCTCTAGTGTCTCCCCGATGCAATTTTACCATCAGACAACCATCAGAAAGACACGAGACAGTCGGTGGGACATCTCGGCGGGCTCAGAAGCTATATCGAGCTCATAGAAGACCATCAACAAGACTCCATCCTTTCGCTGAGACCACATGGCGAAGCTCTTGTTTTCTCTTGGAGTCTCCCCAACATCCTCCTTCACTAGGAAAATCCATCACCATCAACAAGACCTTTAGCGAACTCCTTTTCATTCTCGCCAAGCTTAGATTCCTTTCTACCTCTCAGGTTCGAGCTCATTCTCTTTCGTTGAGAGCTTCTCAAGTTGGCAGGACATCATACCAAACTCGTTGCATTCGTTTCAAGTCTCGCTGAGCTCCCCCTGTTCTCTTCGGGCTCCTTTGCTTTGGTGTGACCTCCACCTTTTAGCCAGACACTATGGTAGTCATACTGAGTGTGCGCTTCACTATAACATCCCTTCATCAGGGAGAATTCTTGCAGATACCTCACCTCCCGACAAAAGCTCCACCTGATCATCCAGTTGTCACTGAGACACAACGGTTCTCTCACCGAAGACCATCAATGGAACCCCCCTAGTGCTGCGTCAATGTGACATTCCATCTTTGCGAAGACTTCTTAGCGAGCCCCAATTGCTACACCGATGCCCTTCAGGTTTCGGTTAGACATTCACTATTCGGCGAGACCCTTCATCGAAAATGAACTCCTGCCAAAGTGATTTGCTTATCGTTGCTAGTCGGCAGGACAAATGACTTTCGCCAAGACCTTCTGGCGAAGAGAAAAACCTTTGCCAGTATGTGGATGTCTTTGACAGCGGTCGGTGAGACTTGAAGTCTTAGGTGAGACCTTCCTCCGAAGACAACTCCTCATGCCAATAGGAAACTTCATGTTGTCGGGACCTTGCGTGGTGTCTTGCCGATATGAACTACACATGGATTTTGATCGCTATGACATCTCTGAGGTCCTACCGACTTTTACCTTAACTAATTTCTAAGACCAACTGCATTAAGGGATGGCATCCAATTGAGCTCGCCTAGCAAATACCCCCAGGTGCATGATTCAATCCTGTAAAAGAAAGGTATGTATTAGTCCTCATAAGCGAATAAGACATATCATAATGAATCCACCATTGCTTATATTTCTTTCACTGAATTCCCAATAAGGAGAAAACTAGTTTAGGCTAAGATAGAACCAAAATTAACTCAGACAGATCAACAGTCAAAACTGAGAGGAAGACACAAGAATTCCAAAGAGGAAAACAAGAGACCAGAAGCAAAATAATCAAGAAGAGAAAGGGGGACCCATTTTGATCCAAATCAAAGTGAGGGGGGGTTATGCAAGGCATAACAAAAATGTAACTCGGATAAAAATGTTCCTCCAGTTGGCCTTCACGAACACTCGAAAACATAGGTTACCCTACCTAATTGAGCCCGTAGGTGAAAATTGGGTAACATTTCTGGTGACCTCAACTAGATGTTTTCTTGCTAAACATGTAGACCAGTAGCCTAGGCCAATCCATTGGGCATGGATTCATTAGGAAAACCTCAGAAACAGACCCAGGGCAACTTTGTACATGGCTGCAACTTAGTCGAGACTCATTAAAGTAGGTTAGACACCTTGAAACTTATTGAAAATAGGAAAAAAATGAAGTGAAACTATTTACTGTGTTGGGACAACACTTATGGAATGAAAACTGCATCTAAACCTACCCTACACTAACCAGTATGAAATTGGTCAAACAAAACCATTTACAAGATGACTGAAATAGCTGCCCATTCTTCTCAATATGTAGTGACTGGCATGTTTAAGGACAACTGAGTAAAAATGGGACATAGGAAGATACTTAACAAGATGATGTGCTGCTTCTTGAAAGAGGTGAAAAAGTTCACTTACCTCACTACATAATTCATATGTATTGTCAATTAGAGGAGGATAAGTAAACCGAACATATTCTGGTTTGGCTGTCAGTGCATCTTGGATATCTTCTTTCACTGTACCTTCATATATGGGTGCCTCATTGGACCCTATCTAGGCTAAGTACCTGATTGGACAGCCTCTGGTAAGGGAGAAGCTTGAACTTTCCCTGATGGCCTCTTGTTGATCTCTAAAGACTTCATCTTTTCCTTGAAAAGATGCTGATTGGAGGTAATATGCAAGTTGTTCATTGGCTACTACAGTTTGATCTTCTTAAAAGATTCGACCATTATTGTCTATAGGGGGATCAGTTGTTCTTTCTTTCAGCTCTGCAATGAAAAAGGAGTCCTACTTCTTTGCATCATGTATAATAGTCTCTGAAAAGAAACCACTAATGTTTCTGATGGTTGGATATTCTTGGCTAAGGAGCTGATATCCCTATTGGATAACTAAAAAAAATCATCAAACTATCGTTCCTTATGTTCTTCGTTCATGATAGAATACACCTCCTCCTCAACAAAGTGGGGCAACTCATCAAATAAGTTCATATGCTGCAAGGCATTACCTTCTACAACCTTTCCAATAGTTTCACTGACTTGAATGGGTTGATCACATGCTTCCCTTTCACATGATACTAGCTCATCACCTATGTTAGAACAAAAAGCCTCTATGATATCATCTAACTCATAATTTTGCATTAAGTCTAGATGAGTTTTATCATTTAGTTGCTCCATACCAGGCATAGATGCTATCATGCATGTGAGATCTTCATCTTCATCAAAAAATTGAGGAAGTTCATCAAACAAGTCAGTAATATTCTCTGGCTGTAACAAATCAACCGGTAAATTAGGAACCTACATGCTCTTCTGAAGAAAAGTATCTAGTTCAATTTTAGGCTTTTCTTCCAAGTCTAATGCCCCATTGTCTTGCTGACTGTCATCAATCGACAACTACCCAAATGGCTTGATGTCTTCTAGCTGTTCTGAAACTGCAACCTCGCAAGTGCTTTCCACTTGAGGAAGATCCTCAGTCAGCTTTGAGTTTTGAGAAGAAGAAATTTGCTTGAAGCTTAGAACTGAAAACACGTGCTCCTCCAACTTAGCAATTTCATCGTAGTTGTCCATGCTAGATTCACCCTATCTGAAACTTGGAATTTTGTACTTTGAGGCCCCCTCCTTCACAGGTAATTGGGGTTCTATCCTATGAGCTTGTTCAAGCAAGTGTTTCATCTACTCATCCTTAGCTGCAACACTCTGCTCTTTGAAACTCCCCTCAAGCTGTCTCTTTTGAAACTCCTCAATTAGTTGGTGTTGATAATCTGAGTAAGCTTGAGTATTCTGCACCTGAGCAGACAACTTCATTTGTCCTTCTTTAGTAGCTATTTCCTGTTTAAGGTCTCCCTCAAACTGGATTCTTTCTGCCACTCTTTCTTGATCATAAAAGTGGACTTGTTCGGCCATTTCCTGTTGTTTCATAATGGTACCTTTCTGCACCTTGATATCAACCAACATCCTAGATAGGTAGGAAAGCACCCTACTAATATCATTAATCTCCATACTATGAAGACCTTGACTTAGATCCCACAACATATGGTCAATCTGTTGTAACAGGTCCAATAGGTTCTGGTATGGATGTTTTTGAGGCTGATTATGTAAATAATCATACTGGTTAACATCAGAAACCTCCTCTTGGGGTTGATTTTGATCAAATATGGATTGAAACAAAGGCCAAACTTGAGTGGTAGGGTGGGAAACATGATGAAAATGTTGATTAGTTGTTGTTGCAAGAGAAAATGGGCTAAAACCAACATTAGGGTTGGTCGAATGTGAGTGATAAGGTGTAGGAGCAGCATACTCATGATGTGGAGGGTAATAGCAAGCATTTTCATGAATATTGGACATCTTTTCATTGAAAGAGTTGGAAACTAAGAACTAACAAATTCTTTTGAGACATACCAACACTTGTGCCTGTGAAACCAGAAGATTTGAGCTCAGAGTCACCAGGTGTTGTTCGAACTGCCTCCAAGGGCTGAATGATACTGAGGTAGACACCAAATCTCTCAGTATGATGAATTTCTTATTAATGCATTGGCTTTTCTGCTACTTCCCAAACTCAGAGTCGCCATGATATGTTGATGTTTACCTCTAAAAGGCTTGAAACTTACTGGCTGCATATCAAAAAACCAACAGTAATATGTAATCTTTAAGCTATTTTGATTTGAATAGTCCCACTAGGCATGCCAAAAACTGTTGTCAAATAAAGTTTGTACCCTTGCTAAGCTATCAACTATAGCAACCTATTGACACATGGGAACACTTTGAGGTTGTGGGTGACCTAATAATGAAGTGGACCTCCAGATTACGGGCTGGTTCCCCTTAAGATATCTTGAGAAAACTAAAGAATGATAAGAGAGTAAGAAGGATATACTTGAATTTAAAACTTATTACTAATAGGTGATACACCAAAGATAAAAATATGACAATACTGCAGAAAGCTCACAAAAAATCTCAATAGAGCTAAACAATCTCACAATATAGAGATTTATGTTTATAAAAAATGAGTCTATGTAAGGTTTCGACTGTTCTAATGCTTAACACAAGGAAAACAAAGATGTTTTCACAGATATAAATGCAATAGAAAGAGATCATTAACATAAACCAACTTTATGACATAATATCCTTTGCATCCAGTACTAAAGGAATCTAATAAAATAAAGGATCACACAAAATTTTATCATGTAACTCACAACTAGTCACTAAAAAAACAAAGAAAATCTGTGAAGGAAATGGCTTTCTATTGGGAAAATAAGGAGTCTCTATGTTATAGATCTATAGTATTCATGAAAATGAGTTACAAAGTCTGAATAACGCTCTTTCAGCAATCTCCTAACCAAGAACTGCTTTACAAAAAAGGAAAAAATGCCATATATACCAAAGAGTGTCGACCCCCGCCTTAGGGTTTTTACAAAAATATCAGTCGGCAGAAAGATCTGCCCTTAGATCTTTTTTAAATGGAGTTACTTCTGCATTGAATGCATATCCTTGTTGTCCATGGTTGAGCCTCCCATTCATGCTCGCTTTAAATGCTCTAAAACATTATCATTAATGTCAATGCCCCTTTACCAGTAGCAGTCCCAGCTGTCATCGTGACTCACAGTTTCCTCTTCTTCGGCTTTCTTCTCACTCTAGATATTTCTTCAAGTCGACCATCTTCGAGGAGCAACATCAGATTTACTTGCTAGATTCAAGTTCCATTACTGACTGATCACCTCCGATCCTAGAGTAGATCAATGTCATCATGCTCTATCGAACACGTTCGCAGGGGGGAGTCAAATAGTCAAACGACCCATGGTCCATCCCTAGCTCCCTCTGATTACTGGAATGCACACCACGTAAGTTTTTTGGGTAGTCAAAGGTCATTCAAGAGGATCGCATGTCAGTGAGACACTAGTCGTGTCTCCCCGATGCAATTAGACTTCATAGCAGCAGTCGACACGACACACAACTATCACCAAGACCTCATATCGAGTTGCAAAAGTTATACCGATGTCCCAAAATTGTCTCCCAGACTATTGCTATTAGTCAGAAGTCTCACCAAAGCCTACAAAAAATCCATTGCTATCGGCAAGACACCACCCTATTGGTGAGACTTCATAGCGAACTCCTCCACTCTCCCTGAGCTCCCTTCATTTCAAAAAGACACCAACCTATTAGGTCGGCAAGAAATCATCACAAGCTCTTCAATGTTTCTCGAGCTTGGACCCTTTGGCGGAGTCAAATTCGGGATGAGAACCAAAATGGGACCGAAGTCAGAACGGGGGAAAAACCAAACAGCTCGTGGAACTGGAACCGGAAACAAATCTGAACCTGAAACTTTTCTGAAGTTTCAAGTTCAGATTTCGTTCCAATCCCGCCCCCGACAACTCAAAGCAAGAAGGCAGAAAGAAAAACACAAGGAAGATCAAGGAGGAGGAGACATCCCTCGATCACAGGCCACACATAAAAGAAGAGAAGAAAGGGCAGAACCGGGGCCAGGACTGGAATTGGAACTAGAACTTTGGAAAAGTTCCATCACTCAGTTTTAGTCCACGCCTTGGGTCCGACAAAACAAATGAAAACACCCAATCGAAAAAGGAAAGCAAGGAGGGATTGGAACCAAAACTAATCTCGGACAAAACACAGCAAGGGCAGGGACGAAAATGAATCCGACACTAAAACTTTCATCAAGTTCCAAGTTCAGATTCGGCCCCAAACCTTCCTCTGACACCATACAAAGATGACAAAAAAGGGATGAAAAGGGAAGAAAAAGAATGGAAGGAAACACCCCACGGCCAAAGAACAAAGAACAAAGGAAAGACCAACAAACAAGCCCGACGAAACTGGGACCGAGACGGGAATGGAACCTAGAACTTTGGAAAAGTTCCATAGTTCAGTTCCAGTTCTGGTTCCGCCCTCGACAAAACAAAAAGAAAAGGAGCACAAAGAAAACAAAACGGAAAGGGGAAAAACAAGGAAAAAACATAAGATGAAGACCGACCCAAAAACTAAACACCTACACGCTAGGCTCAACCCTTGATAGAGCCACATTTAATCCATGTGCCAAATTTTTAAAACATAACTTTCCCCCCACAGCTGCACAAGAAGCAAAAAAGTTAGAAAAAAATGTAACCCAGATAAAAATGTTCCTCTAGTTGGCCTTCACGAACACTCGAAAACATAGGTTACCCTACCTGATTGAGCTCGTAGGTGAAAATTGGGTAATAGTAATATGTTGTGGATCTTTGAAAAGTAAAATTTGAATGTTTGGCATGCTCGTGAAAGTATTTTTGGGTTGCATCATTGTTTTGGCCAATGATGTTTAGATCCACATTGAAAATTTAACTGTACATTTGGGTTGGCATTGCAAATATGTTTTATTTTTCTAGGTGACAAATTTGTTGATGTAATTCAATGTTGCGGATATATAAGAGATATTTTTTGAGTGAAGTGTGCATAAGAGCATAGTATGCCAGAGAAAGTGCAAATGTGCGAATAGTGTTCAAATCATTCGATTGCAGAGCAAAGTGTGAAGAAGATTGAGTGAAGTGTGAAGTAGTTTGAGTGAAAAGTGAAGGAGTTTTATGTGCTTAATTGGAACTATAATCAGGCTTGTGGAGAAGCTATTTTCTCAATTCGTACCCTCTAGATTTAATCCTATTCTATATTGTTGGGCAGTGAGCCCCTTCTGTAATTGAATAGTGAGCTCTAGGCAGTGTGCCTGAATGCATGTGCATTCCCCTTTATTGTTTTCATTATACTTTTAATAGGGTATAATATTGTGGACTAGCATCCACCGTGGTTTTTCCCCTAACAAGGTTTCCATGTAAAAAATCTTGGTGTTATTTGTCTCTCTAATGTGTTAATTTCTTATTCATCAAATTTGAGATTAAGTTAAGTAAAGTCTAAAAAAGTTTATTATTTTGTGACAACTGATTCACCCCCCCCCCTCTTAGTTGTTTGTCCTTTTTTTCCCAACATATATTTAGTCATTAATTTAGTCATTGATTGATGTTAACTGGTCATTTATTTAGTCATAGTAGTCATTTATTTAGTCATTACTTTATTCATTAATTTAGTCATATATTTAGTCCTTACAAATCAAATCTAACTTAATTAATCCTCAAAAATTTATGTATATAAACTTCAAGTATCATAAATATTCAAATGTTGAGAGAAGCACCATGAAATGAAGACTAAAGTGCTTGAAAATTTACTTCATTAAGTCTCACTGGAAAATCAAAACCTCACTGGTTACATTCAACGTCTCAGTGACAACAACCTCACTAGCAAATCAAAACATATAAATGATATGCCTTACTAGCTGTAGACACCTAAATTTAATCACTATGATTAAATTTGTTGCATTCATGTCTATTAATATTAATTTATTAAATTAATATTACACCCTTTGTCCCATAAAGTATTTAATTTAATAATTAATACTTTATCGTTTACCCCTATTCCTCTCCAAATTAAATAAATACACTAATTTATTTAATTTAGTCATTCTGCTTTTTTTTTATTTATTTAAAAATTAATTCCTCACTTTCTCTCTCCTTGTCACATCCTCCAACATTTGCCACTTGCCTCTAACCTTCTGTTAATTAGCCTAATCCAATATTTGCACAACCTTAACCAAAATCATTAACTAAATTTAGCACCTCTTTTTGGTCAATTCTTCCATTTTTCCTTTTTCATGTTAACCCTCTCTCCTATGTGAATTTTTAATTCACATTTATTCTTCCTAGATTCCCCTCTTTTATATGTGAATTTTTAATTCACATTCCATTCTTCCAAGGCTTCTAGAACCTTGGACTTGTCACAATCTCCACATGTGACCAAGTCCCACCTTTTGGAGCCCACCTTTATCTTCTAGATCATCCTATGAATGTGAATTTTTAATTCACATTTATATCCCAACCACTTTCCTTTTCCCATGTAGATTTTGAGAATTCTAAAATTCCTCAAAGTCCTTTCACCCCACTTGGGGACAAAAATCCTTTTGTTGAAATCCTCTCATCCCCCAAGGTGCATGTCCTTTTCCACCTCATGTACCTTTTTGACACCTCATTTCCATCTCATCTCCCCTTGGCCACTTCACCCTCCACATGTCAAGATGTGAGGGCTTGTGGGTTCTCAACCCACCATAGCCCTTCATCTTGACCTTGTTGGATCAATCTTGACCCTTTAATTCTCTAGAGAATTCAAATTCTCCTATAAATCCCCCCCTTCAAGGGCATTTACAACACTTTAGATTTGAGCACCCTTACGCTGTTATTTTGCATTCTCAACACTTTTGATTTTTATAACCTTATGCTGCCATTTTGCCTTCACAACACTTTGCACTCTCACAACTACATGCTGTCCAAGTCATTTTAGATCATTCAACCATCTTTTGTCCATCATTTTGCATATAGAATCTTGCATTTTAGTCATTCAATCTACCATCTAAGGAGCACACAAGCTATTCAAATCGAAGGCTAATCAAGGAGAAACCAACAACAAGGAAGGTGATATTGTCCTATTTTGTTTATCTATTTCCTTTCTTATTCTAACTCTCTTTTGGCTAATCTTGAGGTGTCCTTGGTAGTTTTGTCATTTCATATTTCTTAGTTAGATTCACACATTTAGAGTAGCATAAAATATCAAGGTTCACATTTCTGGCACGCCCGGTGGGACCCACAAACGGGTCTTTGCATTTAATCCCTGTTTTAGCTAAGATTTGTGCAGGAAAAGGTCGCAGAAGGGCGGAAGCGCCCCTGTTTCTGCCGCAGAAGGGTGGAAGCGCCCCTGTTTCTGCCGCAGACGGGTGGAAGCGCCCCTGTTTCTGCTGCAGAAGGGTGGAAGCGCCCTCTTCCTTGCTGCAGAAAGGCGGAAGCGCCCTCTGGTCTGTTCCAGAAAGGCGGAAGCGCCCCACATCTCAAAATTTTACTTTCCTCTAACAAGGGGGCTGAAATCAGGGATAAATTTTCTTGTTAAAAAAAAATAAAATATATATATATATATATATAAAAATAAAAAGAAAAAGAAAAAAAAAAGGGAGAGATTTTTCTAACACGTTTCTTGTAGTGGGAGGGGTGCAGTTTTCTTGTTTTCTTGAAAATCTAACAAGTTTGTTGCAGAAAGGCGCAGCGCCCCGCCTTGTACGCAGCGCCCTGCCTAGTGCGCAGCGCCCTGCCTTGTACGCAGCGCCCCACCTAGTACATAACGCCTCACCTTGTGCACAGTGCCCCTGTCTTGCTGCAGAAAGGCGGAAGCGCCCTCTGCCTTACCGCAGAAAGGCGGAAGCGCCCTAATTTTTACTGCAGAAGGGTGGAAGCACCTCAAAACAACACATTTCAGAAGGTAAAACGGTCATTTTTGCTTCATTTTTACTCCTGTTTTTTGCTGTCTTCAAATAGTAACCCTCTAACATCGTTTTGGGCAAGAATAGTGGTGTTTTTTGCTAACGTTTTGCAGCATTTTGTGGCGAAATTTGACCAAGGACGAAGGAGAAGATAGCTAACATCTGCTTGCAGGGCCATTCATTTGATCAAATTTTTGAAAAAGAAAATTATCTGTGCTGTCCTTGAACATAGTCTAATTAGGGGGATTAAACTCTGTTGCTTGCTGTGCTTGTTTATTTTTGGTGTTACCCAAGGGAGCATTAGCTTGTTTTCGCTTTCCCCTTGCACTTCGTGTGAGCCTGGGGAGTAGTTGGAAACGGTTAGTGTTTTCTTTTTAGTGGGACCTGCTTGGGGATTTCATCACCAGGGGAACGGTCAACCAGTATGCAGTGGGTATATAAAGGGGAAGCGAAGAGTTGTACCCCAATCGATGCGTCGTAGAGTAGCGGGCGTCGAAGCTAGGGTGATACCCTAGATAGGCATTGAAGAGTTGGTCGAACTTCGATGCTCTATTTGGGGTTATTTCCATGACTTTGTAGCGAGGCCCCGGTGTTCACGGTTGTGCCTCACGTACCGAGAGTATATCGAGGACTCCCTAGAAGCCTTGTGCATCCTAGATTAAGACTTTTCCTTGCCATACCCTTAATATTAATCATAGGATTGTGCTTGCTTGAAGTGTTTTCTGTGAAAAACCTGTGAAATCTTTGATATCCCGGCCTTACTTTATCATTTTTCATCCTTGCCATAGCCTCTTCTATTAAAATCAAGTTCTGTCCCGCTGCAGAAGGGTGGAAGCGCCCCTGATCCTGCTGCAGAAGGGTGGAAGCGCCCCTGATTCTGCTGCAGAAGGGTGGAAGCGCCCCTGGTTTTGCTGCAGAAGGGTGGAAGCGCCCCTGATCCTGCTGCAGAAGGGTGGAAGCGCCCCTGACTTTGCTGCAGAAGGGTGGAAGCGCCCCTAATTCACTGCAGAACGCTGCCAACGCCCCTGATTTTGCTGACAACGCCCCGAAAGTACCCCATTTGGATTCATTCCCAGCTATCATCCCATTGTCCTAATCCTCCATTTCATCTCCCAAAACCTCCATTTCATCCATTCTACCATCCCAAATTTTCACGAATCACATCTAATCTACCTTTTCATTTTAATTTTCCATTCACAAGTCAATACCCTCACCTAACAAACATTGCAACTTTACCATTTACACCTCCTAGACACCGCCCATAGCCAAACCGCCCTAACCTTGCATTACAAAGTGATTATCTAAATTGACTATAGCGCTTGAACTTGATTATTGGTCTTTAACTTCAACCCCAATCAATTTTCCTCCATCTTGAGGTGAATTCGGTGTTGCAAGTTATCATCCTTGGCCCAATCAATCCATTCCTAGCTTAAGGTGGATTCGGTGCCGTAATCGTCCTATTAATCAATCAAAGCTCTGGGGTTACTAAGGGTAATCTCACGTGATCAAGCTTAAGGTCTCTCTCTCAAATCCAATCCAATCTAATCCATCCTACCTACTCCCGATCAAAAATCCATCCAAATCCAATCAAATCAAATCAATCCCAGAAATCCAATCAAATCAAATCCAATCCAATTCAATCCAATCCTATCTAATCCAATCCTTTCCAATCCAATCAAATCAAATCCAATCCAATCAAATCCAATCAAATCAAATCCAATCCAATCCAATCCAAATCAAACCCAATCCAATCCAATCAAATCAAATCCAATCCAATTTAAATCCAATCCAATTGATCGAAGTCCAATAAGATCCAATCCACACTCCATCACAATCAAATCATTTGACAAAGGCATTAACCTACTCATCTAGCATTTGCATGCCCGTTCAGACCCGTTCACAAGCAAAGAAGATGGCCGACCTTCAAGCTCAAATGCCCAATCCAACAATCCCCAAGATCTCAACAACACCTCATCAGATCCCAACAAGGGTACCAACATCTTACATGACCCTCACAATGGCACCTCATCACACTCCAACCCTGAGAATCAGAATAACTCGCCACATGGAGAAGAGAGCATGGTTCAGCAACCTGAACTCACACTTGAGGAACATTTTAGCAATCCTGCCAATGTGCAAATGACCGACCGTTTACTTGCAAAGCATGGGGAAGAGCTCTTGGCCCACTTGATTGAAAAGGGTGTTAAACCCCCCTCCAATGTTGACTTGTCCAAATACAAGGGTGCCCCATCTCACGTACTCCAAGGGTCCCAAAATGCGCCCGAAGGTTCATACTTTTCCAATGTTCCTCCAATTGAGGGTTGGCATCAACCTAAATTTGGCAATGCCGTCCTTTATCAGGTTAATTATCCCCCACATGCTTCGACCTCAGCCATAGGGGGATCCCAGGTGCCCGATCCCAATAATCCTTTTGCTTATGGCATGCCCCAAAACATTCCGCCACCTCCGCCATTAGCATTAACCGCACCCCCTCCTTTGAACCCACCTACAGTCAATATTGGGGGTACTTCCTTTGCTACATCGCTTCCTCCTCCTGGGACCACCAACACACCACCTCAACAGGTTCCCCACTCTACTATCCCACCTCGAATACCACCACAAGGCGCACCCCAGCTGAACATTCCGAGCGGAACCCAACAACCTCCTTTACAAAGTGTGCCCACACAACCCCCGCTATCTCATCCGCAACAGCCTATACCCAATACTTTGACCTCTTCACAACAACCATCCTACCAACCACAAGGCAACCCTTCTCAACCACCTACCCAAACCATATCTCCCTTTCTTGCGTCCCTTTTACGTCCAAAGATCCAGCCACAACATAATATCCCACCTCAGTCCATGCAACACTCGATGCCACAACAGCAACCTCCACAACACTACTACCACCATAATCAACAACAATTTCACCAACAACCGTTTTATGCAACCTCCCAACAATCACAACAATACCTTCAATACCAACCGGCCAACACGCAACGTCCCGTCCAAGTCCCTCAGCAACCTACCCCACACCTTCACCAAACAAATTCATATTATGTCCCACAACAACAACCCCCATACCAACAAAACCCCCTACCTTATCATCAAGTCATGTCATCATCCAATCAGCCCAACCCACATTTTAACAATCCAACCCCCTTTCAACAAGATCCCTCATCTTTCTATCATCCATATCCCCCCAACCCACCACCAGCTAGTTCAGACTTGTTGGAAATCAAGGCTGCCCTTAATGACCTTCAAGCAGGGGGCACAAAACAATCCTTTAAATTTGAAGATATATGCCCATATCCGTTCGATCCATCCATCTCATTGATCCCATGCCCTAAACACTTCGAGATCCCAAAATTTGACAAGTACAAGGGAGACAAAGACCCTAAGGCCCACTTGCAAGAGTTTTATGCACAATGTCAAGAAGTCATGTATAATGATAACTATCTCTTATGTCTGTTTCTGAGAAGTCTAGCAAGCCACGCTTTAGATTGGTTTATGACTCTTGAAAAGGGGTCTATAAAAACTTTTGCAGAATTATCAGAACAGTTTGTCTCCTACTTCTCCTTCAATTTGCGGAAGGATACTGACACCTTAGATCTCTTGAAAGAGAAGCAACGGGATGGAGAAACCTTTACCAGCTACCTCCAACGGTGGCATGCATTAGCCAGCCGAATGAAACATCCTTTGAAAGAAAAAGACATGGTCACTCTTTTTGTGGAAAATTCACATCCCGACATGGCCCACAATTTTAGACTACACTGTGTCACCACTTTCACTGAGATAGTGGAAAAGGGACCTATCCTTGAACGTGCCCTTATCGCCAAAGGACACATTAAAATACACAGTCATGACAAAGAACGGTCATTCGGAGATAAATCACGATTTTGGAACAAAAACAAAAATGCAGTGAATGATGGAGTGACAGACACCAAACATGTCCAAGTGGCTAATGCATCCCAAGGGCAGCAACAGTCTGTACCCAACGCCATATCAGTACCGCAGGGGGCGCCTCGTCCCCCTCAACAGTCAAACCAGAGAAACCAGGGGAACACCAAACGTCAATACACCCAATTGGGTGAACCCTTGAGTGTGGTTTTCAATAAATTGTTACAAATCAATTATCCCATCACCTATCCTGTCACCAAACCATTCGATGAGTCCAAACCCAAGCCGGCATGGTTTAAAGACAATGAGTATTGTGACTTTCATAAAATCAAGGGACACTCCTTGAATAAGTGTCAGGGTTTAAAAAATTATGTCCAAGATCTCATTGATCGAGGAGATATCAAGGTTGACCCCAGTCAACCTTCGTCGTCCAATGCTCAACTGCAAATCTATCACAACGCCTTCCCAAACCATAGCCAAGGTCCTAGCACCTCCACTAGTCATCCCCAAAATAATAGCACCAATAATGTGACTTACAAGAATGTACCCTTCAATTATGAAGGTGTTATTCATTACATCGAGCAGGTGGAACCCCGAGTGTCCATGATCCACGTTAAAGCCAAAGACCCACAATGTGCTGTGACTACGCGATGAGCCCGCATCACCGTCCCTGCAGCATCCACACCCATCCAATCCGCTCCTGTAAATTCTCAATATAACATTCTTGATCACCTAAGGAAGACCCCCGCTCACATATCCATTTTGGATTTGCTTAGGTCTTCCCCGATACATCAAGAGATCCTCAACAAAGCCTTGCAGGAAACCCATGTCCCAAACGACATCGACCCCACACAATTCCAAGCTTTGGTGGGACACTTGGCTTTGTCTCACCACCTCCATTTCAGCCAAAATGATATGCCCAACATTGGCATCAATCACAACCGCCCCCTACATATCGAAGTCATAATTGCCCGTCATAAGATAAAAAGGGTCTTGGTAGATAATGGCTCTGCCCTTAATCTATGTACTTTGAAGTTCATAAAACAGATAGGGTATTCTCAAGCGGACCTAAGCAACCAGATAATTACAATCAAGGCTTATGACAATGCAGAGAGCAATTCAGAAGGCATCATCAGTCTTCCTATACAAGTGGGACCTGTGCTCCAGTATACTACCTGCCATGTCCTTGATCTGGACTTACCGTATAATCTCCTCCTTGGCCGCCCATGGCTCCATGCTATGCAGGCTGTTCCATCCACATGCCACCAATGCCTCAAATTCCTGGTTAATGAACAGGAGGTCACCATTTATGCCGACCCCCAACCGTTTGAGTATTGTCAAGCTTTAGAAGCATCTTTCCCCCATTTACATTATTGTCCTGGGGTCGAAATGGGGGCCTCCCACTCGTTATCCTCCAATCCATCATCCTCCAATCCATCATCATCTACTATAACAACGGCTCCATCTTCCACTGATCCTACAGTCACAAAAGTTAAGATCATTGACAAAGGGTGTGGCGAGTATGAAATGCATACTGCTCTGAATGTAGCAACCATGCCACCATCGCCACATGAGTATGGTCAACCTCCCCATGCTACCCCAAAGGAGGACAAGACTGTCACCTTCCGTGGAAAAAATATTCCTACCACCACCTTTGTATCTCCAAGTATCAAAACAGATGCGCCAGAAGAAGATATAAGTCAGTGGGTCTACCGCGAAGAGCCCGAACCAGAGACTCCTCTAAAGAAATATTTTCAGGAAAAATATCCTTGGCCAACAAAGTTTGTGGAAAAACATAACTACCAAGGTAGAGGCCTGGGTAAAGAGGAACAAGGGCGATTGCAACCCATTGATACGTCTCTGCTACCAAAAAATGTGGGCATTGGGTATGACAGAAAGCAAAAGAGTCCCACAACATCATCTAATACTTCCAATAGTATCACTGTGGATGAGGGCTCATTGGAAGACATACCTGAGGAGGAGTCCATCATACATGCATACGATGATGTTGATCCTGCCCGATTTTATACTCCAGCATGTTGAATGCCTATCATTTTGCACTATCGACCTATCCCACGCCGTCACCACGAACTCATTGGTAGGACCTACAAAACTACCACAAATTATGACTCACGGACACCTCACGTCAGCCTTAGCAAGTTGAGGGAGGATAAGACATATTGCCCAAAATAAAAATCGAGAAAAATAAAAAGAGGTCATCTGGTGAAAAGCCTCCACGAAGCTTCTGACCTAGAAAAGTAAAATAAGAATATCGGCGAAAACCTCGGCGGGAAGATGGAGTGTTTCATCTTCCCTTATGGGAACTTCAGTATCTGCTAGGTCATCTATCGATTGAAGAAACGCAAGAAGTTAATTTGGGAACTGCTGAAAATCCGAAGATCACTTATGTAGCCAAGTCACTCTCTGAACAAGAATATCCAATCTTTGCGCAGCTACTCCAAGAAGGCATCATCAATTTTGCCTGGTCATATTCAGACATGCCAGGCTTGGACCCTGCTTTAGTGGTTCACCACTTAGACATTCGTCCAGACGCCAAACCCGTCAAGCAAAAACTTCGTAAGATGCATCCGCAAGTGGCGTTGTTAGTGAAGAAAGAGCTGGAGAAGTTACTGGATGCAGGTTTCATCAGACCTATTGACTACTCTGAATGGATCTCTAATATAGTGCCTGTTGCTAAACCAAATGGTGACATTCGGGTCTGTACAGATTTTAGGGATCTCAACAAAGCCTGCCCCAAAGATGATTTCCCTCTTCCTAATATTGACATGTTAGTAGACTTAACGGCAGGACATGAGATGTTGTCCCTCATGGATGGCTTCTCCGGTTACAACCAGATCCGAATTGCACCTGAAGACCAGCACAAAACTGCCTTCACAACTCCTTGGGGCACCTTCTGCTACAATGTTATGCCCTTCGGTCTCAAAAACGCAGGGGCAACATATCAGAGAGCTATGACTGTTATCTTCCATGACCTTATCCACATCATTATGGAAGACTATGTTGATGATCTATTAGGGAAATCCAGAACGCAAGCTGAACATCCCACCATTCTGAAGAAGATATTTGAGCGATTAGAGCACTATAAGTTGCGGTTGAATCCAAAGAAGTGCGTCGAGTTACGTCCAGGAAATTCTTTGGGTTTCATAGTCTCATGAGGTATTGAAGTTGATCAGCTAAAGAGTAGAAGGCTATTACGGATATGCAGCCTCCGCATAATCAGCGATTAAAGGCCTCGAGGAAAGATCTGATCTATCAAATGGTTCATAGCCCAACTTCGGATAAATGTGTTGCGTTTACCCATCTTGAAGAAAAGATTACCGTACTACATTGGACCCACCCGTTATAAGCGAGGTTTTGATAAAATCAAGGAATATTTAGCTCATCCCCCGATTCTGATGCCGCCTATTCCAGGAAAACCCCTCCTACTTTATATCTCTGCTACCTCAGTCGCACTGGGGGCATTATTGGCACAGCACGATGAGTCACTCAAAGAAAGGGCAGTCTACTACATTAGCAGAACACTAGTCGGCTATGAGTTAAATTACTCTCCTATGGAAAAAGCGTGCCTTGCGCTGGTCTTCAGTACACAGAAACTCCGACATTACATGCTCAGTCACCCAGTCAAACTAATTGCTAAAATTGATCCTCTGAAATATCTGCTGTCTAGGACCACCTTGACTGGCCGCATGGCCAAATGGGTCATGTTGCTAAGCGAATTTGACATTGAGTATGTAGAGTGCAAAGCTATTAAAGGACAGGTTATTGCTGATCAATTGGCTGAAGCACCACTAGTAGATGCCTACCCAATAGACACTGAATTCCCAGATGAAGGAATCTACACAGTAACAGAAGCACCAACTTGGATGTTATACTTTGATGGCTCATACACTCATAGTGGATCTGGAGCAGGAATTCTATTAGTCACCCCTCAAGGTGACTACATCCCAAAATCCTTCAGAATAGCATTTCCCTGCACCAACAATATGGCGGAATATGAAGCCCTCCTCACTGGCCTTAGAATTGCAAAACAATGGCACATTACACATTTGAAAGTCTTTGGAGATTCCTTGTTGGTTATCAGACAAGTTAATGATGAATTCCTCACAAAGGATGACAAACTGCTACCCTATAAACGCATGGTGGACGACTTCAAGAAGTATTTTGCCTCCATACAGTTTGACCAAATCCCTCGTGTGCAGAATAAAGCAGCAGACGCCATGGCCACTATTGGCTCTTTGATTGACATGCCCAAAGATCGGACGGAGTGTGAGTTTCTGGTCGAACAACTGTTAATCCCTGCATATGATGTCCCTGACACTGACATGGTGTGCGATGTTGTAGGTCCTGCCTCCCTGTGGTACCAAGACATATATACTTACCTCCGTGAGAACACCATACCCCCGGAACTTACACGCAACCAACGTAAATCCTTCATCCATCGTTCATCCCGATACATCCTCGTTGGTGACACGCTTTATCGTCGCGGGTATGATGGAATCCTCCTGCGATGTCTGAATGAGACCGAAGCCCAAACGGTGCTAACAGAAGTACATGGTGGTATTTGTGGGGCTCACTCAAATGGCATGGCTCTAGCCAAAAGAATCCTACGGGCTGGATATTACTAGCCTACAATGGAACGTGATGCTTGCGAATTTGTAAAGAAATGTCTTCCGTGTCAACAGCATGCGGATTTGGTCCACGCTCCGGCACAAGATCTCCAGCCTCTCTTAGCACCATGGCCGTTCTCTCAATGGGGTTTTGACTTGATTGGCAAGATTCACCCACCATCATCCGACGGCCATACATTCATCATCATTGCAACTGAGTACTTCACCAAATGGGTGGAAGCAATGCCACTCTCCCAAATCACTGGTACTCAAATTTCTAAATTCATCCTCTACCATATTCTCTGCAGATATGGTATCCCCTCCACCATCATTTTCGATGCTTGAGGAAAGCCGATTCAAAATCAAGCCGTAGAGAAACACTATCGCGATACCTTCCATATCAACATGGTTGGTCAGCGCCCACTATCCTCGAGGGGTAGCGGTCGGTGAGGCGATAACTCGGAAACCCTCATTAAATTCTCAAAAGGTGGTCAATGATGTTGGGCGAGGATTGGCACCTTCATTCATCAGCCCTTTGGGCATCTGGCATCCATCGCACCACAGAGCGGGGAAATTACCGTGCTTCGTTAGTATGTATGGAAGCCCGTCTTGCCAATCAGTCGAGGCTCCTCGTTGCGAGAATTTCTTTTGAAACCTCATGTTGAAGATGCCGATGTCGCTCGGCTTACCCGCGAGTGGGGATTACTCGATGAGCGTAGAATACGGGCCTATGATCATCTACAAGTATACCAGAATCGTCTCAAACGTCATTACAGTAAAAAGGTCCGCCCCAGGCAATTCCAAGTTGGTGAACTTGTGCTCAAGGAAAATCACCGCACTCAGCAAGATTGTGACAAGAAAGGCAAATTTGAAGCAAACTGGTTAGGACCATATATCATAACTGCTAAATATGGATCTGGAGCTTATAGGTTGACTACTCTGGAAGGGGACCCCCTCGACGAACCTGTCAATATTCTACATCTCAAAAGGTTCTACGCTTAAAGTCCGCTTGGTCTACCCTATCAAAAAAAAAACCAAAAAAATCAAAAAATAAAAAAAATAAAAAAATAAAATGACAAATAAAATCCAAAAAATAGTAAAGAGAAATAAATCCGTCCTATGGTTAAAACCACCTTTTGGTGGCGCCTTGGATAAGTATGGATGGTGAAAACCTGGTAACAGGCGTCATCCATAAAGGGCTTAATCATTATCTGCCTCGTATCCTAGTGTTATCATCCACACTTCCATCCCCACCCACTTCCGCCTAGGCCGCTTGATATTTGTTGATTGAGCATTGGACGACTCGCCTTACCTATCCCTCATCCTGAGCTTCCTTATATCCCACTTCGAGCTTATGTCTCTCGTCCGTCGATCTGCGTCATCATATAGGATCATCCATCGTGTCGGTCTCCATCTAACTCTCATCCCACTTCCATCTTTTTGTCGAACTACGTTGCCCCTGCGCTTTCACGTAGGCAAGGTTGGTCATTCGATCCTCCCCCAGGGCATTTGTCAATCACGTCTTATGTCCATCATCGGTCCTCATTGTCCTCTTTCCGCTTTATCCATGGTCATTTTCCGTGAACTACGAGGGCTCTGCGCTTTCACGTAGGCAAGGCTAATCTTTGATCGGCCCCCGAGCCCCTAGGTCTTTAGGTTTTGTCAGTCCTATGTCTTGTCTCCCTTGTGTGGTGTCATCAAGCTATGCCTTTATCTCGCTGGTTCTTAACAAACAAGACCCATTCGTACCAACGAATCTAACCAATTCTGAATATCCTTTATCATACCGATCTTCTTTAAACCATCATAGGTCTTAACAGGCTGCATCCTTCCTAACAGACCTCATCAAGCCCATCTAT
>VDFB02071288.1:96046-138414 GCA_007258455.2 Sequoia sempervirens
TTTTTATTTTTTTTTTCAAAACAACCCATTTCTTCAAATTTTTTGCCCGACAAAACCCATATTTTTAAATTTTAATTTTTTACGTAAAACATGCGTAAAATGAATTTGAAGGGTTTCTGACCACTCACCTCTTCCTCGCCTGCGCCCCTGCTGTACATTGCACGCACCCCATCCGCCCGGTGCACAATCTCCGTGTCATTGTCCGTCGGCATCGTATCTCCTTGTCGGTTTCCACGTCTCTCCTCTCTTTCTCTCAACTGCCACAGTGCAAGTGAGCCAGGTAATTTTTCAAATTACCTTTTTAACCCCTCCCTCCAAAAGTCTTTTTTACCTTTTATTTACCTTTTTTATTCCTCCACCTAATTCCAAACTTCTCGGGGCCGCCATTCGCAAACCGTACGTCCGATCCACTCCGTTCAAAAGGCAAACTTGCTTAATTTTTTTCCCTCTATCCAACGGTCCCCTCCATTTCCCTATATCGAGACGTCGTTTGGGGCCCCGTCTTTCTTCCCCAACCGCCCTCTCGAGGGGGCATACCTTACTACTTCCTTCCATCCATTTCAAACCAGGCACTGGGGCATCCCCTTTCTTCTTTGGCAGGCCGGGGCATCAATCCTCATTTCTTTCTTCACCCTCGACATTCACTTTTCTTCGAAACATTATTATTTCAACAATATTTCGAAGAGGGGCAAAATGTAGACACCTAAATTTAATCACTATGATTAAATTTGTTGCATTCATGTCTATTAATATTAATTTATTAAATTAATATTACACCCTTTGTCCCATAAAGTATTTAATTTAATAATTAATACTTTATCGTTTACCCCTATTCTTCTCCAAATTAAATAAATACACTAATTTATTTAATTTAGTCATTCTGCTTTTTTTTTTATTATTTAAAAATTAATTCCTCACTTTCTCTCTCCTTGTCACATCCTCCAACATTTGCCACTTGCCTCTAACCTTCTGTTAATTAGCCTAATCCAATATTTGCACAACCTTAACCAAAATCATTAACTAAATTTAGCACCTCTTTTTGGTCAATTCTTCCATTTTTCCTTTTTCATGTTAACCCTCTCTCCTATGTGAATTTTTAATTCACATTTATTCTTCCTAGATTCCCCTCTTTTATATGTGAATTTTTAATTCACATTCCATTCTTCCAAGGCTTCTAGAACCTTGGACTTGTCACAATCTCCACATGTGACCAAGTCCCACCTTTTTGGAGCCCACCTTTTATCTTCTAGATCATCCTATGAATGTGAATTTTTAATTCACATTTATATCCCCAACCACCTTTCCTTTTCCCATGTAGATTTTTGAGGAATTCTAAAATTCCTCAAAAGTCCCTTTCACTCCCACTTGGGGACAAGAAATCCCTTTTTGTGGAAATCCTCTCATCCCCCAAGGTGCATGTCCTTTTCCACCTCATGTACCTTTTTGACACCTCATTTCCATCTCATCTCCCCTTGGCCACTTCACCCTCCACATGTCAAGATGTGAGGGCTTGTGGGTTCTCAACCCACCATAGCCCTTCATCTTGACCTTGTTGGATCAATCTTGACCCTTTAATTCTCTAGAGAATTCAAATTCTCCTATAAATCCCCCCCCTTCAAGGGCATTTACAACACTTTAGATTTGAGCACCCTTACGCTGTTATTTTGCATTCTCAACACTTTTGATTTTCATAACCTTATGCTGCCATTTTGCCTTCACAACACTTTGCACTCTCACAACTACATGCTGTCCAAGTCATTTTAGATCATTCAACCATCTTTTGTCCATCATTTTGCATATAGAATCTTGCATTTTAGTCATTCAATCTACCATCTAAGGAGCACACAAGCTATTCAAATCGAAGGCTAATCAAGGAGAAACCAACAACAAGGAAGGTGATATTGTCCTATTTTGTTTATCTATTTCCTTTCTTATTCTAACTCTCTTTTGGCTAATCTTGAGGTGTCCTTGGTGTTTTGTCTTGCATGTTTCTTAGTTAGATTCACACATTTAGAGTAGCATAAAATATCAAGGTTCACACTAGCAACTTATCTCACTGACTATTTTACATCATTTATTGAAGAATTCAAAAAGGCATAAAAACAAAGAATCACTCTCTATCAATGAATTTCTTTTCTTGAAAGTTTCATTTGGATTTGAAAGTTTTATCTCCACCATTAATAACCAAATGTATTCTAACGCCAAGGAATCCATTACCACACCAGTTATGTTGCCTAAAATTTCTTCACAAGGTCATCCAGAGAGCCTTATAGAGGCTATTTTGGAGCTTGAAACCAAAAAGAAAAACAAGAAGGCAGTTGAAACTGCAAAATAAAATTTAGAATCTTCATTAATTCACTTGAGGGCGGTCTCAAATTTAAAATATTGATGGAAAAAGAACTCATAAAGGAAAGAGATGAAGCTTTGTGAGATAAGACAAATATTACCAAACAATTAGCCAAAGCATTGAGATGGAAAGAAGATGCAACTAACCACGAACCTCCCTCTGCATGGTCCTTTTATAACATATCAAGTTGGTTGAGGGCATAAATAGTACACCACATCCATTGTGAAGCATTGAATAAAATTACAAATACCAACAACTTATCAATTTAACCACAATTTTATTAGTTTAACCACAAGGAATAAAACATATAAATGGTATTAAAATTATGCTCTAAAAAATGCACTACTTATCAACCAACCCAATGTATAAATGGAAGATAATGGTTATAGAAAAATATAACCTAGAAAACTATTTAAACATTGTAATACCATTTGTAAATGTTGTATTTGTCGATCAAATAAAACTGCTAGAAAAAATTAAATTGTTAAAGCTACAAAAAAATTATAACCATGTAAAGCTTAGTTGTAGGATTTCTGTAAAAATGATTTAAGTTCAACAAGAACTATAAATCATCTCCCAAAGCTTTCTCCACATTACACTAATTGAACATTTGACTAGATTTTTACTGAAAACTTTACCCATTATAATGCATACGAGCTTTTTGCTCCAAACAAGATTGCCTATACTTTTAAAAATTTAAACCAAAAACAACCACCAAATCAAAATTAATTACCATAACACATACCCAAAGTCTTTTTCTTCTCGTAGCCATTAAAAGTTGCTTGGTCCTTCATTCCCTCTTAAGTATGTCCCAATACCTTTGATTGTCTTACCATCAACAAGATCTCCAACAACTTGCAGATTTGTGATAGAAGGAAAAGTTGTGATCAGAGAGGAGATGAAAATAGTGCATTAGTAGTGTGATCCTAAAGTTGATGCTAAGCATAGAATCATTTCAAAGGTTGCACATACATAAACAAAAAACATCCAAGAGTCCTTAGAAATAATTAAAAGACTCTTACAACTAAATAATTAAAATATTAGTTCTCATTTTCATGGCATAAAACCATTTGCACAATGTAACTCAGTTTCCAAACAGTGGCTTCATAGCTGAGTTTCCAATGCATTAGTCCAAGAAGAATTACCTACTTGTGAAAATAAGAACTAGTAACATTACAAAAATAAGTAAAATTTTCCATCAACTTGACACTTAGTATGCAAGATAAGCAATCATACTGACCAAGCAGAAGCTTCAAGAACCTAGTAATAAAAAATAAAAATAAAATCCTTCATTTTGCTATTCAATTCTCACTCCCCTTACTCCATACAAAGATTTGTTTGTCGAGAGAAATATGAATTATGTCAACTGGAAATCTACATTTACAGATGCCTTCTCTAACATAATCTGTCATGGCATACTATGGCTCTCCCTTTGCACCTTCTTCAGTAATAGGTGTATACATAAACACAAGAAGGGCAGAAGGCTAGTGATTTAATCCCTATGCAAATCCACAACTTTCTTGCTACTATTGGTTTCAGCTCCTCCAAACTCTTCCTCATTGGTATTCACCTTTCACTTCTCCAATTTGGCAGGTTGTAGCCTAAAAATAAGGTTTTGATAAGGGTTTTCTAGAGTATGTTTATTAAAATGAAAATTATGGCCAAGATCCTAATAAAGAGCACATTTAGGTTTTAACATTACAACTACCTTTACCCTACGTAGCTAAGTGACAAGCTGGCCACCTCACCAATGCTTACCATTGTAAACAAGAACACAGAAAAAACTAGGGAAAAAAAAGAAAAGAAAACCGAAGTAAAACAAATTTTACATAAATACATTATTCGGCCTAGCCAATGTCTCTTTCTTGAGTCACCCCATTTCACCCTGCAATCTTGAATGAGTCTAATGAAATAATAAACCTCTTTTTATGTCGCCTATGTCAACACATTTTCTGATTTTGGTCGCGTTGTTCACTACCTTGCTGGAATCGACCTTTCACTTCTCTAATTTGACAAGCTACAGCTTGAAAATAATGTTTCAATGTGGGTTTTAGACTATGTTATTAAAATGAAAATTACGACTAGATCCTAATAATGAGCACATTTAGGTTTTAACTCTATGACTTCCTTTTCCCTGCATGGCTAAGAATCCAAGGATTGGTCGCCCCTATGCACATTGTCATTGCCCACACAAAAAGAAAACAAAAGAAAATACAAAATGGAGGGCAGTTGTTCAAGTCACACTAGTCTCTTGTCACCTGGCACAAAGGTGGCATTCAGATCTATGCACTACCCTTTAATGGATGGCATTCCACAAGACACCCTAGGATCTAATCAAACCCTTGATGGCGCCCCTATTCCCTGCCTCTTTTGTTTGAAACACCATGTTCACTCCTTGTTGGAATCGACCTTTCACTTCTCCAATTTGGTGAGTTGCAGCCTGAAAATAAGGTTTCAACGAGGGTTTTACAATATGTTTATTAAAATGAAAACTACGACCAAGATTTGCCCACCCAATTTTCCCATGCTTTAAGACTTATTTGCCCTTCAAAAAGATTCAAAATGGAATAAAAAATTAATAAATTTCAATGCATAAATTTCTAACTTTTGCACAATAAATATTATTAAATATATTATAATATTATATTATTATATAATATATTATAATATTATATTATATATAATATAATATAATATAAATATTATATATAATATAATATAAATTTTATATATAATATAATATAATATAGTATAATAGTATAATATAATATTGTATAATATAATATAATATTATACTATAATATTATATAATATAATACTATAATATTATATTATATTATAGTATAATATAATAATTATATTATAATATTATATTATATTATATTATATTATACTATACTATAATATTATATTATATTATAGTATAATATAATTATTTTTATATTAGATATAGAAGAGGCAGCAAAATAGAGCTTACATATCAAATGTGTTACATTTCTGTATCAACCTGTTACCAGTATATTCCAGTATACCTCAGATCATTATATTTTACAATACTACAACATGGACATTTACAACATAATTGCATAATTACAAAATTACAACATATATAAGGGACTGACAAGAATTGTACTATAATTTATCAGGGATATCTATAGCTATATTGCCAAGAAATTTGTATATTTATCATTATCCATTATTGTTTCCCCTAAACCAACTTTCCTTAGTTGTAGCCTTCATGTTCACTAGGACTTTTGTTGCTCCATGCTCAGTAACAATGATTCCCCCTACCTAGGGTTGCTACTCCCTGCCCCACTTGCATTGCCTTTGTTCCACCATTTAACTCTTTCTGAAACTCCTGGTTTTCCCTTAGGAAAATCCCAACCACTAGATGTGTGTCCTCCATTTGCATAGAGATTAGACATATCTTGTTGTTCCTTGTTGTAGATTGCATATATATTGATTGAATGCCTCAAGTGCTAGTTGTTGCGTTGTTAAAGACCTCTTGAAACTGCCTCAATGTGTTTAGGAATATTTTTGAGTCCTCTTGATTGTGATGCCACACATGAGATTCACTAGCCATGACCAAAGTCATGAGTTTTATCATTGAAACCTCCATTACCATTGTAATTTGCATCACAATGGAAAAATATGTGAGTCGTTTATCAGACTCAGTAAGTCCCCTTTTATTCCATTGAAACTTTTCCTCATTCCTATACCTCCATAAAAACCAAAGAATCTCAATGGTAATGCAGTCCCAAAACAATAAGTAATCCTTATTCAATTTCCTAGAAGTAAACACAATCTCATGCCAAATAATATTACCATTTTTCCAAATTGAGAGTTCATTACAAAAGATGTTCCAGATTTCTTTAGCATATAAACATTCAAAAAAAATGTGTACTATTGTTTCTGGAATCCTGCAAAATCTGCATAGGTCCATATCAACATGATTAACCTTAAAAGGAATCTTATGGAGCAACAATTGCCACTTAAACGAGCCTTCTTAGGCTCCTTGATATTCTGCCACACAAAGGAGAAGATTTTTACACATTTTTCATTAGAGAAATTCATGCCCCAACAAGCATTTAAATGGGCTTTAACATAATCATCTTTGGTTGGTTCTCTATAAATACTTTTGGTTTTAAATGGGCTAAAGGTTTGGACTTACACAACAAATTCCACCACAGAGAACATCTAGAATGACATTTCATATTATCATTTATAAACAAGTTACAACACTTGAAGCCAACTTTATGCTTCTCTAGCTCCCAAGCCTTCCAAAGGCTTTTGAAAATAGGGGATCTAGTAGGAGACATTGGAGAACTATTCATAAGAATATCACAAAGAAGAAAATTTTTCCAAGATTTAGTTTGTTTAGGGGTGGCAAGTTGAATATTGTTCCTTATCAGGACCTTCTAGGGCTCATTGCCAACCATTGCTTTGGCAATCCATTTGGTAGCTAGAGCAATGCCTTGAGTTCTCAAATCCTTCAGACCAATTCCACCATTGGCTTTATCTAAGCAACACCAAGACCATTTGACAAAGTGATTCTTCCTCTTTCCTTTCCCATCTAACCAAAGAAAGTTTATGATTTTCTTCTGAATCTCATTGACCTGGTAACTACTAAAGAACCACACAAAAGCAAAATAGATGTTGTAAGATGAGAGAATCTTTTGACTAATTTGCAACCTCCCTGCGAAGGAAAGATAGTGCTTGTTCCAAATTTCTAGTTATTTTCCTATTTTAGAGCTTATCCACAACCACATCTCTTTTAGATTAGGACTAATTGCAAAGGGAATGTCAAGGTACCTTACTATCTTGCTTGGCCCTCCCCATTGAAAACCATATTTCTGCAACCAAGTGAGAGGGGCTTCTTCCTAGCCAAGAAAACTGGATTTAGCAATTGTTATTCTTGCCCCAGATGCCTAGCAGAAGAGATCTAACTTCCCCATTAGAGCCTCTAAATTAGCCTCCTCCAAGTCCAAGAAGATGGATGTGTCATCAGCGAATTGGATATTAATCAATTAATTTTGGTCAGGAAGAGTGATACCTTTAACTGTGGGGGAAAACATTTGATCTCTTAGCAGATAGTGGAGGGCATCAGAGACAATTACAAAAAGTGCAGGGGCAAGAGGACAACCTTGTCTTATGGACCTGCTCAGGGTGATTTCATTTGAAAGAGAGCCATTAATATCCACTTCAACCACCACATCTTTCAACAATGTATCCACTGCATGGCAAAATTCCTCTAGAAAGCCAAATGCTTCCAGAGCCATTCTTATGAATTCCACCCCATCATAGGCTTTCTCAAAGTCGATTAGAAGCATAGAAAATTTTTGGTTAGAATGCTTAGATCACTGCATAGCCTCCCAACTTGTGATCAGATTTTTGAGAATATACCTCCCTTTTACAAACCCCGTATGAGTGATGTTAACAAACTTTGGTAAGATATCAACCAATCTTAATGCAAGGACTTTGGCCAACACTTTGTAGGAGACATTCAACAAGGTGATAGGCCTCTAGTTCTTTATAAGAATCTTATCCCATCCTTTGGGAAGAAATTTTATTACGCCTTTATTAATTCTCCTACCAAGAGAGTCTTTGATTAAGGCTTCTTGGTAAACCTGCAATAAGTCATCACTCACCCAATCACTAAAAGTTTTGTAAAATTCAACCCAAAGGCCATCCCACCCAGGGGATTTATCATTATTCATAGACTAGATGGCCTTCATGATTTCCTTCTTAGTAATGCCACTGGCAAGTTAAGCAGCATCTACGCTTCCAATTTTTTGGGGAGTGATCCCTTTAACAAAGCTCCTAGCTTTCTTATTGCTTTCCTCATTCCCCTCTGAAGTGAACAATTTGGAGTAGAAGGAATGGAATTGTTGCATCATATCTTCTTGAGAGGTAAGGAGATTTCCTTCTTCCCAAATCTTCCCTATATGTTCCTTGCTACTCTTTTCTTTAATGTAATTGAAGAAAAAATTTGATCATTTATCACCATGGTTCAGCCAATTGAGTTTAGCCCTTACTTTGAGGCCCCTGATCCTATGGGTTTGGAGTCTCCTAAGACCATTTTTCACTCCTGTGAGAGCTTCACAACACTTTATGCTATCTGGTTTAGCTTGAATCTCAGTTTTAGCAATTACCAACTTTTCCTATAAGTCATTCTCCTCCTTCCTGGCATCTAGAGCCTTCTTCTTGCCTACAATTTGAAAAAAAATTCTCTAGGCCTCCACATTTCGCTCCCACCTCGAGATGGAACTTTCATCCTTCAAAATCCATTTATTTATTTCCCTGATGGAGGCAATGCCATCTCTACACTCATTGTCTTGTAGCAACTGAGTGTTGAGAATGAACTTATCCTTTTAGGAGAGGTCTCTCAGCCTCCCTTGGGAAGAAATAATTTGGGCTTTGATGGAGTGATGACCGGATAGATTGTAGGGGTACACACCAACTTTGCATCTAGTGCTATCAGGTAAGAAGCTGGAAAAAAACTTGTTCACATAGAATCTATCTAACCTACAATAGATTCTCTTCCCCCCTTGTTGTGCATTACACCATGTTTACCAAATTCCTTTGGCTTCTTTCTTGTTCCCTTCCAAAGGGTCCACCAAATTCAATTTGTGCTTCAACCTTTTCCAAAAATGCCTCTCCACCCCTTTCCAGGTCAAATCAATGCCCCCCCACTTGTCCTCCTGGTGTTCCACCATGTTGAAATCCCCCCAACACCCAAGGGACATCAGGAAGTTGGGCGACAAGCCATTGCCACAATTGCATTCTTTCCCTATGGTCATTCGCTACATAGACATAGCGGATTCCAAAACTGACTTCCTCCTTCACAATTGTTACCCACACAGCCCTATTGCAGGGGGATGTACCTTGACTGGTTATAAATTATTTCCATCTGTTGGCTAGGAGTATAGAGACTCCCCCTCTCCCTTTTTCATGTTTGGTGGAAATCTAGTAAGCATCCCTCCAAATGAAATTTAGGTTGACCTCCAATGTAAAACTTGTTGCCTTGGTTTCTTGAAGGAAAACAATGTATTTTTGGGGTTCTAGGTTTAAGAACCTTCTGAAAATGTACTTTATGTTCAAGGATTCTAACCCCCGGACATTCCAAGAGATGATGTTAAGATTCATCTTCTTCAATCAAACTAGAATCCTCTTGGTTACACTTGAACTACTCAAAGCACTTGGGCAGTTTTTCTTCCATCTCAACCCTTTTTGCTATGGGGGACTGAATAATGAGACTTGTTTTTTTCCTTTTGTTTTTAACCATTTGAACGTTGTTGTTGTTTGATAAGGGGGTCCCGTACTTCCTTGGCCTATCAGGCCCATTCTTAGGCTTCCTTACTTTTTCAATCTACCCCCTTGTGATATTCTCATTCATAGTTTCAACAACCTCCTTAGTTGATTCCATGTTAGTAATAGGTTGTTGAGGGGAAGAGGTTAACAAAGGGGGGATCTAGGTTGCTTTCAAGGTGGTTAAGATCTTCTTAGATCAGCCCACTTCCAATGACAAGGGGTTGTAAGTACCATCGTTTCCATTGGACACACCAAGGTGGCACCCAACAAGGCCTCTATTCATTTGAATGAAATCCAGGAGTATGTCTCCCCATTCAGCCCCAACACCTTCCTTATTCAATTGATTGGTTTCATCCCTAGCCTCGGCTAGTCTTAGATCCTCACCACTTTCAGGGTGATTCTTAAGAATAACAGAGTTGGAGCTGCTAGGTAAGTTTTCAATCGTAGTGTTCTCCATCAAGTCAACGAACTCCAACTGAGTGTCATCCAAGTTGCCCTTCTCTAAGGTGGTTTTACCATCAATCCTCTTTATTTGCATTAGACTCTCTTGGTTAGCATTCCTATCACTAGTCAAGTGACCATTCAAGAGATTTTGTTCTATTCTTCTTCTTATTTCATGCATGGAAATCTGTTGGGCATTTAATTTTTGGATCTTGTCAGAATTCTAGACAAGAGAAGATTTATTTAGAGAGATCTTGGGGGTGGAACAACTTGAGGGTTCCGGTTCATAATTAGAAACATCTTCACATTGGTTTTGGTTTGTTTCCTTCAGGACTTCAAAGGTATTTTTGGTAGGAAGGTTAGCAAGACCTTTAGGTTCTTGATTACTTCCCCCAACTTCGCTAGAGGGACTAAAGGTTTTCAACTGGCTTCTTTGGATGTTGTCTACTTGAACATCCTTAGTTTTATCTTCCTATGCAAGGGGATCAGTGGATTTTCCACCAAGGTTCTCCCCAACCCTTATTTCTAGTTGCCTCTTTATCTGTGTTAAGGATAGTGCTAGGGTTTTTTCTGGGTTTCCTTTTGATCAAGGGGTAATTCTTGTGAATGTGCCCCTCCTTTTTGCACAAATAACATGTGTTGATGCTACCCAAGACCTCTATAGGGCATCAGATGATATTTCCTTCATCCTTAATTGCAAAGCTCGGTAGAATTTCTATTCTAGGATTTAGAGAAACCAGAGCACGTGCATCAAGGTGTGGAAGAGAAGCCTTCACTTCATCCACTCGAACCACATTATCAAAGGGAGCCAATAGAGCAAGGATGAGTTCCCAGAAATCAGGGGGAAGATTCTTGATTAGAACCCACCTAGGGAAAGAGAGGGCAAGTACCTCTTCCACAATGGCAGCTGGTGACCATGTAAGAGCACGAAAAACACAACCACCAAGATTCCAATATAAGTTTTTGATCACTTTGGTTTGCATATCATTGTTTTTTAGAAAAATAACGAATAGCCTGTGTTGGATCATCCTACAATAACTTATTTGGATGCCAAGTTTAGTAGCCTAGATGTTAGAGAACCATGAATCAATATATTTTCTTGCAGGAATTTTGTTTAAGTTCACAGCAGCAAAAAAATTGCAATGTCTTTAAGCCTACCACGAACATTTTTTATAACATTTTTCATGCAAATGTTAGGAATGAGTCTAGTAAAACAGGGAGTAACTAGGGACTTACCTTCACCATCCACCACGCCACTGTAGCCCTTCTCCCCTGGTTTCGAACTGATATCAAACCTAGCAGATTTAGGAATAGGGAAACAATTACCTTCAATCACTACCTTAAAGGATTTAACTGACGAAGGCCAATCACCTCCATTTACCTGGGGATCAGGGGGGTTTGCACATTCTTCCATCCAAGCTCTGAAGGGCTAAGCCTAAGAAAACTCATAGAGCAAGAACAATAGAGAGACAGTTGCATAACCAACTTAAAACAAAAGAACTCACAAAACTAGGGAAAGCAAGGAGACAAGAAAATGTGACAGCCCCAGCGTACGAAGGAGGCCACACAGACAAACCTGAGTGGAGGAGGACCAGGCCTCCCCCACTTGGCACCGACATGAACACCAAGGACCCCATCACAAGATCCACTTGTTGCAGAGCGCTCTCCTTAAATGTGTATGATAATGACTCTGACCCACCTTGTATAATATAACTATATACTATAATATAATATATAATAATAATTATATTATAATATTATAATGTTATATTATATTTATTATATAATATAATTATTATTATTATTATATTATTATTATTATATTATAATATAATATAAATATTATATTATAATTATAATATTATATAATATTATAAGGGTTAGACAGGGGCGTAGCACTCTGGTCTCATCTCATCCATTGGATGGGAGCCTATGGGTAGACGTCGATATGAGTGGAGTCAATCAAGTAGAGTCTAATGGAATGAAGATGTATTATAAGCTCTCGGATTCCATGAGCAAAAAATTTTGAATGATCTCCTTGTAATAACCCAATGGTCATCCACTTACTATAATAACCCAATGGTCACCCACTAACTGTAATAATTGACAAAAACTAAACTATCCAAATCATATTTCTAGAGTGTGTGGTGTTATAGGAGCGGGCTATCTAGAAGTGAGTCATCTATCAAGGGAGGTGTAGATCGACTATCTCATTCATGTATGTTGAAAACTCCATCTCCTCATGCATCTCCACCTCACCTCTACTTTCCATCTCATAACATCCTTTATCTCATTCCATCGCATTCCTCCATCTAATCACATGTGAAATAAATACCATGTTCTACGAGTATGGAAAGATTGATGAGTCCAAGAGGAACAGTCCTATCAAGATATGGTCTTTCAATCCATTCGTATTAGTCCTATAAAGATATTATAATATTATATTGTGAACAGGCGAAAATACTTGTTAGAAAATGAGCAGCAAACAAAAGAGTGCAAACAACAACTATGAACACCCTACACTTCAAGATTGGCCTAGTTGGATTCAAAAAAAAAGCAAAGATAACAAATGAAGTTGATTCACCTTGTCTCAAATTGATCCTTTGGTTGGCACTTCGATATTTGATGTTGTATGTTCCTTTGATGGAAAAGATGCAATTTGTGAGAAGAAATGGGGATGGAAATGCAAAAATTTGGCTAAGTATGGCTCAAGAGAGAATTTTGCAAGAGTTTGGCTAGCATAAATGATCTCCCCCAAAATGAGAGAAAAGAGGGGGTATTTATGGAGAATTTTGAATTCTCTAGAAAAGTGGATGGTTGGGATTAAACCAACATGGCCAAGATGTAGGGCTATGGTGAGTTGAGAACTCACAATCCCTCACATCTTGACATGTGGCATGTGAAGTGGCTTGAGAAAGATGATGTGTAAATGAGATGGAAGAAGAGTACATGACATGGAGGTACTACATAGTAACTTGGAATTTGGACAAGATCTTCTCATAAAAGAGGTCCTTGTCCCTATGTGAGTGAGAGGACATGTGAGAAATTAAAAATTTCTCAATTATCCACATGGGAATAAGAGAAAGAATTTAAAATTCTTTGGAATGCATTGGGGGATTAAATGTGAATTAAAAATTCACATGGGGAATGGAGTGCCTTCTCCAAAAGGAGGAAAAAATTAATAAGGTTGACTTAGGACACATGACATGGAGATTAGATTGACCTAATTAAGTGATTAAGGTTGTCCAAGTACCTGATTACAAAAATTAATGACATATTATAGGCAAGTGGGAGATTAGGAAGAGTTCACATGTGACTTGATGTGACAAGTCAAAGATCACATGGGGAAGAGAAAAAGGAATTTAATATTCATTGGAAGGATAAAAGGAATTAAAAATTCTTTGAGAGGTTGATTAGGCTAGTTAATGAAGAATTAGAAGAGGGTTAGGTGGATAAGAGAGATTAAAGGCCAACTTGCAAAAGTTGGAGGATGTGACACATCATAATCAAGGATTAGGCATGTGTACATCTCTAATGATGAGATTAGAAGATGGATTAGGAGTAAGAAAGGGATGTGACATGTGAGGAATTAAACAAGTCATATTTATTTAATTCATTTGATGAAAAGGAGGATTAAAGAGATAAGGTATTTATTTATTAATTAAATAGCTTAGGGATTTGTCAGAATTAAGGATATTAATTAAATAATAGCGGCATTACTTAATTAATGCAAATAAGAGGATGCTTAGATGAAAGGGGATAAATTTGGATAAATTAAGTGTCCAAATTTAGGTGTCTATATTTTTCCCCTCTTTGAGATGGTGTTACGAAGTAGCATCATTTCAAAGAATATTAAAACATAGAATCTAGAAGAAGATGGTTAGATTGGTAAAGATGCCCCAGTCATTCAAAGGAGTGACTAGGAAGGAAAAAATAATGAAAATTAGGGATGAAGGATGCCCCCTCGAGAGGACATGTGGGTTCAAGAGAACACAGGTGTGCTCTTGAAATGGAGGAGATGATACAAGGGGTATATGAGGAAGATGATGCAAAGTGATGGGTAAGAAAGGATGAAAAGGCGGTAGGAGGTTGGGAGGGGAGAGTGATGAAGGATGAAGGGATGGGGGGGATTTAGATAGATGAGGGGATGGAGATGAAATGCAATCCAAATGTAATTTTCCATCTTTAAGAGCATTGAGTTTTTCTATAGCAGAAGACATGATACACCAAGGTATAAACGACCAAGGTAGATTAGTGTCTAATGCATGAAACAAACACATCAAACAAGAAGGCTATCCCAACACCCCAAAGTCACGATAACCTTAGTCGGGCCAAGCATGGGGATAACCACAAGCACACAAAGATGCCCTAGCATAACACAATACCTCAAGAATCTTGGTGGGTACTACGTGGGACAACCGAGAAGAAAACAACAAGGAAAAGATCAAGATATGCCCCTATGTTGACTAGTCAAAGCACACCATGATATGATGGATCAAGGCGACCATGAAAAGTGATGATAGGGAGCTCAAATGATAAACAAAAGCCAAAAGCATCAAAAGATCACAATTAATTTCAAATTTCCTTTTCCATAGGATCAAGGGGATGGATGGGATTGATGAGGTTTGTTAGGAAGGATGCATCCTATTGAGACTGATGATGGATACTAAGCTAAAAGACCAATATGACATAAGATATTTAGAACCGATTGGACCTAATGATACAAGTGGATCTTGTTTGTTAAGAACCAGCTAGATAAGGGCATAGCTTGATGACACGACACAAGAGACATGACAAAAGATAGGATACTAAGACATCCTAGCCACCTAGGGGTTTGGGGTCGATCAAAGATTAGCCTTGCCTACGTGGAAGCAAAGAGCCCTCATAGTTTGATAAAAGGCTGACAACAGACAGTGATGGGGACTTCGATGGATGATAAAGATAGGATGGAGAAAAGGAGCAAAGTGAAAAATTAAGAATGATGATAGATGATAAAAGAGCAGATGGACAAAGCATAAAGACCAATGATAGGCAATAAAGGAACCCTGGGGGCGGATCAAATGATCGACCTTGCCTATGTGAAAGCACAGGGGAAACGTAGTTTGATGAAAGGACCAAAGAAAAATGATGGATAAAGGATGATGAGATAAACCTAGATAAGGGGATAAGATGATGGGACCAAGACGATGAGACAAGATAGACCTGTTGGATTGGATCGGAGGATGTGACTACACAAAGCTCAAAATGAGAGGAGGATGAAAGATTACTCTGAATGAGTAAAAAAGTGATCGAGAGGGATGAACGACTACTCAAAATGAGTAAATGAATACTCACAATGGATGAATGATTCTTGGAACGAGAATATGAAGGTTTGGAATAGATGAAAGATTACTCAGAATGAGTATACAATTGATTGGGATTGTTGAGTAAGAGTTTGAAATGATAGAAGGAAGTTTGAAATGGATGAATGTTTACTCAGAATGAGTAAACGGATTATTAGAATGGATGAATAGAAAAAAATTAAAGAAGATGGAGGGAGGGATCTTAAGATTTGTTTCGATATCCAAATATCTTGACTGTAGATGGACTAAAGCTCATATTAGGGTTTCGGTTAAGCTCAGATTGGGATTAGATTAAAGCTTAGATTAGGATTGGATTAGAGCCTAGGATGATTGTAGGATGTGATGGGATTTATTCTACACCAAGTTCCTAGGTTTTAAAAGACGTAAGGTGTTGACAATCAGATATTTCCATATTTGGCAATTTTAAAAAAAATTCAAATTTTGCCATTTTAGGAAACTTCACGATCATACATTTGAGAGTTCAATTTTTTTCCAAAAATAACCCAAAACTAAGATAGGATGAATTGCCAACTAACATCCCAAATTTGAGATGTGCATTCTGAGTTATTGACAAAATTGATTTTTTTAATTGAAAAAAACACTAATTTGTGATTTTAAGGGTCAAAATGAAAATTTGAGGCCCCAAAAATGTGGTGAAATGAGGTCCAATTGACTTAGTCGGTTGGGAATCCACATGCCACCTCATAATGTAATCACCCATAAAATTTTAGCTCAAACAGACACCCGAGTCAAAAGTTATGGCCTTTGGAAGTTTCAGCATAAAAATCAATCAATAAAGATGAAGTGGGAGGATGACAAGATGGATAAAGTAGTCGGGTATGCCCCCAAAAGAGGGCTAAATAGCGGGTGGGAAAAAGAACTAGAGGATTAGGGGACCTTTACTCGAGTCCCATGGAAGAGCGGATCCGTTCGCGCCCGGGCAGGTTCGCCCACGTATAGGGGCGGGTCCGCCCATGGACAGGGGTAGGTCCTCCCGGGAGCTTGGGCGGATCCACCCCTAGCCGGGTGGGAGTTCGCTAGAGCTAGGGCAGGTCCGCCCATAGACCAGGGCGGGTCCACCTGCGAGCCTGGGCAAGTCCGCCCGTACCCAGGGCAGGGTCAGGGATTCAGGAGGACCAACCAAAAAAAAAAGGGGTGAAAGATGAATGATGAGAAAGGATAGGAGATTGACAAGATGTGTAAAAGAAGCTGAAGTGATGATGATAAGATAGATGGAATTAGATTGTGTGGGGAGTAGCCTATAGCTAGAGACCAATGACAAGGATTATTAGGTGGGATGAGGAGAAGGAGATGAGCATTGGGAGATAAAAAGGTTGGTTGGATTGATGGATAGGAAGATAAGGATTTGGATGAGGAAAAGGTGACCAGATGGATAGATGAAAATAGATGCTATGATGGATGGATATAAGGATTGTTTGAAGGGATAAAAGATAAGGATGGGGAGATGGATGTATCGATAAGGAGATGAGGATAGGGAAATGGAAGGGATTGCTCAGATGGAATGAATGATGTCTCCAAGGACTATATCACCAAGGAAGATAGATTCCCCCACTCTAGATATATCATGTGCGAGGAGGCATGAAGGATGCAATAGATAAGGATATGAAAATAAAGGAGTGAGATGGATGAAGATAGAATGCATGGATAAGGAAGGGAGATTGAAAGTAGCATGACGGGTGGATAAGGAAGGTAGATGAGTGCAAATGAGGAGTAGGATAGTGTGTGGATGAGGGGAATGTATGCTAAAAGGTGTCCAAAACATGTTTATATTTTTTCCCCTATCATTATCAAGATCACAAGGAGGATGGAAGGATTGGGATAAATGAGATATGCGAAGCAGGATGTGTAAGATAGGTAGAATGGAGGGGATGAAAGAAAAGAACGTATAAGAGGAAGACGGGTGCACAGCTGGAAGCATAGTAGGAAGCATAGCAGATGGAGGGAATGCATGTCAGGAAGTTGCCCCCAAGTGTAGATGGGTATTTACGCATGACGCATGTTTTCTAGGTTTTCATCATGGTATTTATCCAAGGCGCTTGTTTGCCAAGTTTTCACCATTAGACGAATTATTTCTCTTTACTATTTTTTTATTTTTCTTTTATTTTTTTGGATTTTTGGATAGCAGGGGGATGAAAATGGATAAGGAGAGGGATGTGGATAAGGATATTTAGAAGATACACAATAAGGATATGGATGAAGTACTCAAGCATCAAGTTTTATATGAGGTATTAAGAGCCCATGTTCGAACTGACTATTGGATGTTGGTACAACCTTATTAGGAGAAATGGATTATGCAAGAGGATGAATTAGAGGGATTTGAGAAGGGAGATACATGGGATAATGGGTGGGATGTTGGAAAGGGAATGGATAGAATGATGGGATGGATGTGTGATGGGGGGGTGAGTTTAGGACCAACATTGGCACATATGGTGATGAATGTGAAAAGACAAGAGGATTAATGGATGGAGAATGTGAGGATAATGGAGGAGATGGGATAATGAATTTTGGGACATAAGGACCCAAAACAGATTTAGGAGATGAAGGGGTGTATGATTAGCTTTCGGATTAGAAACTTTGGATGTTGTAATGGATGCTTCATTGGAAGACATGGCATCTTTTTTCTTTGGGATCCACATGGTTTTGATCTTTGCTTTGGTGGGCCTTTGCGGCCTATGGATTTGATTTGGATTATGGGTTTGATTTTTCTTTTCTTCACCATGTCTTTTAGAGGGGACATAGGGAGTTTTATATTTATGCGGATGTTTAGATTCATGCATTTTTTCTTTAGCATCCAAAGTCTTTTGATAGCGATGGGATGGGTATGAGGAGATGGATGATGTGGAATGATGGAGGTAGGATTTTGAGGATTATATGTGGATGGGGGATGTGTAGGTATGTTCCTTTGTTGATCCTAATTATGGGATATGCAAGTGGGATGTTTATGATGGGTGACGTGGATAGGTGATGGATGGATGAGAGGATGAATATGATGAAATGGAGGGGGTGATTTTGGGATATAAGGGCCCAAAATGGACTTAGTGGGTGGAGGGACATAAGGACCCAAGATGGATGGAGTAGATGAAGGATGGGAGATGCTGGATAGAGGGGTGTAAGGACCCAAAATGGATGGAGCAGATGAAGGAGGAATATGGATGGTTGTTTTCAGGTGATATGATGAAGGAGGAGGGATGGAAGCATATGATCTAGTGGAACGATGGGAAGAGCCTATGTTTCTTTTGGAAGAGGCTCATTGAGGATGTCTAGAGTTTGTACCAACATCTTTAGATTGTGAGTCTTGGGAAATAGGTCCAAGACCTTGCATGCAGATTTGTTCTTTGACTTGGATAGGCTCTAAAATACCTTGCTCATGAAGGCTTAGACCTTTTCCTTGATAGTTCATTTTCTTGAGCATGCGATCCATGATTGGATTTGTGTTATTTTGAAAACATGATGCTATTCCATTATTAGGTGGAGGATGATGGGTGGTATATATGATGTGTTTTCCTTCTGCGAGGAGGCCACCATGGAAGAATGTGAGAATACCAAGGGGATATGCAAGTGGTGTGGGGATAGAAGTTTTAGGTGATGATGGGGGATCATGAGAGGGAGATGATTTGATAGCAGCATTTGGATGGGTGGTATCGAGAGAGGGAGTTGGGCATATTGTAGGATCTGGATTTGTGGTAGTGGGCTCATATGATGGAGGTGGAGATGGAGCGGTGGAATCTTGAATGACAAGGGGATCATGGAATGGAATGGATGGGGGACTGTGATCTTAAGGTGGACTAGATGGGATGGTAGGATCTTGATCTGGAGAAGGGGATATGTTGGCATGCTTTGGATTAGGCTCTTGGCATGACTGATGACTCATCGTGTGCAGGAGGCATGACAATGGAGTCTTGGTGGGACTCTTTAAGTGGGGAAGATGGAGGGATGGAGGATTCAAAAAATTCATTGGAATGGATTTTAGTGACACTAGGAGTGGAAGAAGTGGAGTGGATTTGGGTGTCATTAATGGGTTTGACGGCTCTCGGAGTAGGAGGTGGGTGTTCAATGGATTCGGTAGATGTGATGGTAGGAGATGGGGGCTCAGTGGATTTAGAGGATGTGATGGTTTCGATGGTTTGAGTGGTGCTAGGAGTGGTATGATCAATGATAGGTGTTGGGTGGAGAAGGGTCTCATCACTAATGACCATGGATGATGGGTTGGGATGGCATGATTCCACAACTTCAAGGTGTGGAGTGGGGGATGTCTTCTTTGTTATAAGTCCTTGGAGAATTTCTTGAGTGAGGAACTTGCATACTCTAGGTTTCGGTGGCAAGGTAGGAGTGGATGAAGGATTAGGGATTAGTAGGGGATTAGGGATATGGGTTTGTGGATTAGGATTAGATTGAGGAATGGGATTTGATGGAAGACTAGGAGTAGATGGAGGATTAGGATTGGAGGGATGGTTAAGCTAAGGATATTGGAATGGTGAATTAGGATAAAAAGATGTCGGTATTGGAATGGTATTAAGGGTATTGGAATGGTGGATTAGGATGGGAAGATTGAGATGGTAGATTGAGATAGGGAAATGTGGATGTCGGATTAGGATAAAAAGATGTGGATGTTAGATTAGGATAAGTTGATGTGGATGTTGGATTAGGATAGGAAGGTGTGAATGTAGGATTAGGATGGGCAGATTGGTATGAAGATTAGGGTAGTGGGTATATGCAGATGAAGGATTGAGATAGGAGGATGTGGATGGGGGATTAGGATAGGGGTATTGTGATGGTAGAATAGGATAAGAGGATGCGGGTGTTGGATAAGAGGATGATGTAGATGAAGGATATGATGGATGTGATGGATATCCCTTGTCAAAGGTAGCATAAGGAGTAGGATTAGGCATGGATGAAGACATAACAGGATAACTCGAAGGGGTGATTGGATTTTGGACAATGGGTGGAGAAAGCTTACTAGCAATGATAGTGTCAAGGGAATTTATGTCATATTCCTCTTGATCGACAAGACATTCGTGATCGTTGTCAAAATAATTAGGGTTTCCCTTGACCACTATTGATGGGGGGTAAGGATTCATGATGATGAAAGGATAAAGAGGATGGATCAAATATTTTGGATGGGAACTGACTAAAGCTCAAATCAGGATTGGATTAAAGCTCAAATTAGGATCATTGGATGATGCAATGGGATTGATTCTGACAATCAGATTTGATTATCAAAGGATGATTATGACACTGAATCTACTTCGAGATGGAAGTAGATTCATTGGGTCGAAGGTGATTGGATAGGGATGCAATTGGATTGGATTGGATAAGATTGATCGATGATTGATAAGATCAACTGATGGATTAGATAGGATGATGAAAGGGACTGTAAACCCCGTTCAGAGATTACCCTAGGTGACATAGGGTACTGATTGATCGGATTAAAGGATAAATGGATGATTGTGGCACTGAATCCACTTTGAGACTAAAAATGGATTGATTGGGCCGACGATGATGATTAACTTAGGATGAATGATAATTCTAAGTGGATGTTGATGATGATGATCAAATCAAACACTTAGGTCAATTTGGATAATAACCTGAAATGAATTTTAGAGGATATGGATGGGGAAAATGATGATTTGATTGGAGAAATGGATGATAGAAATGGACAAACAACAGTTTAGAATGAGAGAAGGAGGTTTAGAATAGATGAAAGATTACTCAGAACGAGAAGACCAAAGCTCAGAATGAATGATAGATTACTTGGAATGAGTAGATGATTGATCAAAACAGGTGAACAAGAGCTCGAAGTGATAGAAGAAGGTTTGGAATGTATGGAAGTTTACTCAGAATGAGTAAACAGATGATCAAGAGGGATGAACAACTACTCAAAATGAGTAAACAATCACTCACGATGGATGAATGATTCTTGGAATGAGGAGATGAAGGTTTGAAAGATTACTCGAAATGAGTGAACGAATAATCAGAATAGAAGAACAAGGGCTCAAAATGATGAAACGGGGGTCTAGAATGATGAAACAAATAATACAACTGACTAGTCAAGGGTCAAGTATGCCCCTGTGGAGGGCAGGTTCGCTTGTCAGACAAAAGTTGGTCAAAACGGGCTGAAAAGGCTCAAAAGGGTTGGTTCACAGGTCAAGTCCACCCCTGGATGGGTCAGGTCTGCCCTTGGAGGGAAAGTCCACCTGTCGGGAGGGCAGGTCTACCTGTCAGACAAAAGTTGGTCAAAACAGGCTCAAAAGGGTTGGTTCACAGGTCAAGTCCACCCCTAGATGGGTTAGGTCTACCCTTGGAGGGAAAGTTTGCTTGTCAGGAGGTTTAAGCTTGACTTTTGAAAAGATGACTAAGGAAAAAGACCCAAAACACAACAAACATCAATCAAAAGGATATGGCTGGATAAAAAAATTATTGGCATTGCACAAAGAAGATAATTCAAATAGCACAATCCTAAGACTAGTAGAAAGGGTATGGCTGATAAAGTCTTCTATTCTAGAATGAACATGGTTGCTAAGGAATCCTTGATATACACCCAATACGTGAGGGCCAAACTGTGAACACCAACCCATTACAAGTGTGAGTCGGGAACCTTAGCGAGATACTAGAGGCTCAGACCAACTCTTCACATCATCCCGATGCTTTGCCAGTTACAATGTGATTGGATTGAGGTATAGCTTTCACTCTCCCTCCTTTATATACCCCGTCAGTACACATGGTTGGAATCATCCCTTGGGGTGATGAAATCCCCAAGCAGGTCCTACTAAGAAAAAGAAAAAGAGGGTGACTCAAAAGGACTTGGTAAGCTATGATTTCTCATCACCCAAGATTGCCAAATGGCACAAGGGGATTGGATACATTAAATAGCTTACCAATAAGCATGACAAACAAGATTAATTGACACCCCTAGTTAGACTATGTGCCTAAGTTATGCAAAACAAGTAATGGCTGATAAGTAACTACCCCTGCAAGAAAAATTGTTAGTGAATCTTGTCCTTGTTCCTTGCCAAATGTCGATTAGATGCTTGCACAAACTCAAAAAAGACACGTTAGGGGGTTAGAAACCCTTAAAACAGCCAAAAGGAGTGCTAAAATTTGAAATTTCACCTTTTGAAAAAAGTTGTCTAGGTCAAGTCCACCTATCTGGAGGGCAGGTCCGCCTGTCTAGAGGGCGAGTTCGCCTATCTGTCAGATCAAGTTTTCCTATCTATGAAAACTTTGCAAAAAACAAGTTTCTGGAGTCTGTGGAGGGCAGGTCCAACCCTAGGCAAGGTCAGGTCCACCCTAGGAGGTCAAGTTCGCCTACCTATCAGGTCAAGTCTGCCCCTCGAGGTCGGGTCCACCCCTGGAAGGTCGGGTTCGCCCCTCTGCAACTTGTACCTACAAAAAGTGAAAAAATAGCAAACATGAAAGATACAGACCTGTTTGTGGGTCCCACCGGGCATGCCAGAAATGTGAACGGGCGAAAATACTTGTTAGAAAATGAGCAGCAAACAAAAGAGTGAAAACAACAACTATGAACACCCTACACCTCAAGATTGGCCTAGTTGGATTCAAAAACAAAGCAAAGATAACAAATGAAGTTGATTCACCTTGTCTTGAATCGATCCTTTGGTTGGCCCTTTGATATTTGATGTTGTATGCTCTTTTGATCGAAAAAGATGCAATTTGTGAGATGAAATGGGGATGGAAAATAGGTGAAAATAGATGGAAATGCAAGAATTTGGCTAAATATGGCTCAAAAGAAATTTTTGCAAGAGTTTGGCTAGCATAAATGATCTCCCCCAAAATGAGAGAAAAAAGGGGGTATTTATAGAGAATTTTGAATTCTCTAGAAAAATGGATGGTTGGAATTAAACCAACATGGCCAAGATGTAGGGCTATGGTGAGTTGAGAACTCACAATCCCTCACATCTTGACATGTGCCATGTGAAGTGGTTTGAGAAAGATGATGTGTAAATGAGATGGAAGGAGAGTACATGACATGGAGGTACTACATAGTACCTTGGGATTTGGACAAGATCTCCTCATAAAGGAGGTCCTTGTTCCCATGTGGGTGAGAGGACATGTGAGGAATTAAAAATTCCTCAAATATCCACATGAGAATGAGAGAAAGAATTTAAAATTCTTTGGAATGCATTGGGGGATTAAATATGAATTAATAATTCACATGGGGAATGGAGTGTCTTCCCCAAAAGGAGAAAATATTTAATAAGGTTGACTTAGGACACATGACATGAAGTTTAGATTGACCTAATTAAGTGATTAAGGTTGTGCAAGTATCTGATTAGACAAATTAATGACATATTACAAGCAAGTGGGAGATTAGGAAGAGTTCACACGTGACTTGATGTGACAAGTCAAAGATCACATGGGGAAGAGAAAAAGGAATTTAATTTTTCATTGGAAGGATCAAAGGAATTAAAAATTCCTTGAGAGGTTGATTAGGCTAGTTAATAAAGGAATAGAGGAGGGTTAGGTGGCTAAGAGAGATTAGAAGCCAACTTGCAAAAGTTGGAAGATGTGACACATCCTAATCAAGGATTAGGCATGTGCACATCCCTAATGATGAGATTAGAAGATGGATTAGGATTAAAAAAGGGATGTGACATGTGAGGAATTAAATAAAAGTCATATTTATTTAATTCATTTGATGAAAATGAGGATTAAAGAGATAAGGTATTTATTTATTAATTAAATACCTTAGGGATTTGTCAGAATTAAGGATATTAATTAAATAATAGCGGTATTACTTAATTAATGCAAATAAGAGGATGCTTAGACAAAAGGGGATAAATTAAGTGTCCAAATTTAGGTGTCTACATATATAATATTATAATATTAATATTATATTATATTGTATTGTATTGTATTGTATTGTATTGTATTGTAATATAATATATTATTATTGTATTATATTATAATACAACCCACTCCCTCAATTCATTTTTTTTTTTTTAATTATCCACTTTAATATCATATTGTCTAATTTTTATTTGTGTGACTAATTATTTAGTTGTGATTTTTACCCCACAATAAAATTAGTCACTTATGATGATCGAATTAGTAGTTTATTGTCGGTCATTTATAATGGGACCAAATTTATGACTAAACTATTTGTCATTTATCTAGTCATTGATTTAGTCATTGATTTGGTCATTGATTTAGTCGTTAATTTAGTCATTAATTGTTGTTGACTGATCATTTATTTAGTCATGGTAGTGATTTATTTAGTCATTAATTTAGTCATTGATTTTTGTTAACTGGTCATTTATTTAGTCATGGTAGTCATTTATTTAGTCATTACTTTAGTCATTAATTTAGTCATATATTTAGTCATTAATTTAGTCATTACTTTAGTCATATATTTAGTCATTAATTTAGTCATTTTTATTTATTGGTTTCCATTAATTAATAGTAAATAAAGTCATGAAATGAATAATTTATTAAATACAATAACTTTTATAATACAAAACTAACATAATATTAAACTTGAACTAAAACATAAAAATAAATAAAAAATTTGCATACACGAACAAGCTACAACATGCTAGAATTAAAAGATTGATTCAACATCATGATAAATAAAGGTAATCTACAATAAAAAAAAATTTAATACAAATATATATATATATATGTCGAGTTATAAGATGTCAAAGTTGTCTAAGAGTATATATGTAAATATAATAAAAAAAATGTCAAAGTTGTCTAAGATTTTCCAACTCTTTCAAATACACCATAATAATTAAGATCCCTGAACAACACATTCAAAATATTGCATAAAGTAGTGAGCCAAGATGTCTAACAACTAGTACATGGTAAACATGTTCAACTGTCATTTTTTGCAAATATTTTAGTTGCCACTGTGTGAAGGTTCCCTCTTTCTCTTTCAGACAAACTACTCCTATAAGGGCTCGACCCATTTAATCCCCTTGCAAATCCATAGTATTCTCGTCGCTATTGGTTTTAGCTCCTACAAACTCCTCCTCACTGGTATTCACCTTTCACTTCTTGAATTTGGAGTTGTAGCCTAAAAATAAGGTTTCAAAATTTTCACATCAAAAACTCAGAAAAGTTAAATAATAAAGAGGATAAAATTCAAACATTTCCTTTTCCTTTTCCAACTATGGCACCCTAAACTTAGACTCTAGATATAGTGAATGTATCAAAATCAGATATAACTATTATACTTCTGAAGTTTCAGATTTCCTCTTCACTATATAGACAACAAAAAGGAAAAAGTACAGATATAATACTTGCTAACATAGTTGCAAATGAAATAGAATATTGTAAATTTAGAGTGTGTCTCCATGGAGGCATTCTATCAATTGGTAAGAAAAATGCTACTCATTGTGGGTACTTTTTATGCAAACATATTTCACACAATAAAGGTAAATGAAATATAAAACTAATTTAAATTTCATTCAAAGCACAAATATAAGAAAATTGTATACCTGAGCATCTTATGTCATTGAATATGCCTCATCCAATATGATGACTTTAAAAGGTGGACAAAGATAACCACTAAAGGTAGCCAAATAAAGGAATACGCAAAATCAATGAAGCTGAAATTTGAAATACTTTATCAGAATTTTTCAAGCTCTAACAAAATATCATGGCTTTAATGGCTCAACAAGTTTGAAATTTTTTTTTGTGCAGATATAAAACCAAAGTAATAGCAGATATAATTTGATACCTACTAGTATTAGCACAAAAAATTCACAATACAATCATTGAAACAGAGAAAAACTACCTTCTATTTAAGGGTATACCTTATAGCCATGTTAAAGAATTCTCACTTCAATTTTCTATTTAAGTTGAAGGGTATACTTTTGTTGGAGTACAATGAACACTGAGAGGGGGGGCGAATCAATGTTCATACACAAATTTTCACTTTGTAAATGCTTTTTTTAAAATTTGTCTTAATTTAACAATATGAAGCAATAGAATAGACAATAGTATAAACAAAACATACACAAGAAATGACACAATAATATGTCCTGAGTGGAAACCCTCTTAGGGACTAAAACCACTCAAAAAATTCCTCACTGACTTATTTAAAAAATTCTCTTTTACAATGCCTCATTGATAGGCTTTTCAATGCCTCACTAGCTATTCACAAACACCATTTGAATTTCATACATAGAGTACCATCATTGTTTCTCTCTATAACATCCTCTGATCTTGCATCACTTAAAATTCAGAGGAAGAAGTTTAAGTATAACATAATTAATCAATTTCATAAAGCACTAGATGTGCTTATCCAAACAACTTTTCAAATATGGATCAATGAAATGCCATTTTCCAATATGAGAATAATATTTCTTTTCTACTCAACTCTCTTCATCAAGAAAGAATACATGGAAGTATATACATAATGTTCTGCATTACTAGAGTATAACTTCCACTTTCAAACTAGGGATCACCTATTGGTGTAATGATGAGATGGTTGTTCATTTGTGGGGCAACCAAAGTTCAAATCCCCGCCTAGACCACTAGTGGTATTTACACCAGTTTGGTTCCACTTGTTGGAGGTACTATAGTGGTGGTTCATCTTGGAGGACATACAAGTGATCTTGGCAGATGTGGTGACTGATTGTGCTCAACCCCTGTTGGTGTGCTCGTGAACCCTGTTGGCATGTGCTACTCATGGATCTAGTTTCCTAATGGTGTGTGTTGCTCATGGACTACTATCATACCCACATGGGTATTTCATGCCTAGCGGTTCTATATCGGTCCCTCATGAGTCTTTCACTCCTTCTGCCTTCTAGTGTCCTTGTTGGACTTCTAGGCTCGCGGTTCTGTACAGTTGGTACTGGAGATATAAGGATGAATATGACACAAAGGAGATGTAAGGGTGTTTCTAGATCACCGAACATATCTAAGGATGAGGCCCCTCATCAATGTGGTCTCACTAGTTCTCTACTCCAGTCAAAAGTAGGCCCCTTATATATCCAAAAAAAAAAACCTTCCACTTTCAAATTGAAATGTAACTTTCATCTCTAACTACCCCTGTAACAGGTAACATGTTACAAAACTAAAATGATTTTAACAAATTTTAATCAATACTTTCATGAAACAATGCCTTTTTGTTCTGACATAATTGTATATCATAATGATATTTGAATGTATAACTTGAGTTCCCACAAGATAATGAAAACTGAATCATGACTAGAAAAACTAACTCTTGACATTATGAAAACCAACAATAGTAAACAGATGAAAAGAACTTGACTAAACGCAAACCAAACATGGGTTATGTTACAGATCAAAGATAATAAGAACTTTACCCAAACAAATTAAAAAAGACGCAGCTCTAACCTGATGCCCAGCACTGCATCTAGGGTTCAAAGGAAAAAATAGGCTTTACACATTTTAACTCTATTGAACAAAGAGACTCAACTAGAAAAACATGGGTAAACCTTTAAGCTATATTATTACTTGTTTAAAGAACTCAATTAGAAGAAACTAATCATAACCAAGACAAGTACTCGTAAAAAGGGTCCAAAGAGGGTTTCACATATTTACATCCAAGAATAATAAACATTATGAAAGATAACAACAAGATTTACTTTCTTCTCAAGAGTCGACAATCAAAACAACAAGAAACTCAAAAACTTAAGCAAGAAAAAATTCCTTAAGACTAAAAGAGAGGAACCGGTGACACATGTGGTTCACATTGTTGTCGACTGAAAAACAATTCTTTTTGCAACCTAATCAAACATTTCAACCTTCCAAACTTGTCATTCCACCACAAGACTTTCCTTGGCCAATTTTTTCAATGCCCTAAATATTTAGGTTGTGCCCTAGCCTAAGCTTGAGGGCTCTCCATAAAAAAGGTCTTACAAAAGACTTTAAAAGACACTTTGAATACAACTTTTATATTATGATATTCATCTTCACAAGCCCGATATGTATTATGTCATAATATTCATATTCACAAGAAAATACAAACACCGACGATGTGATAATTCTTCTTTGACATCAAGGGAAACAACTAAGGGACAACAACTTTATAGATATGTTGTAAAAAAAAAAAATGACTAAGAAAACCCATTTCTAATTAGCTATGCTCAGGATCTATCCACCCATCCAGAACAAGAAATGGTCAATATTTTAGTATGATGCACATATAAATAAATAAGGGATCTAATCTTCGTAGTTAATTGCTTTCATTGTGAATTTTTTTACCAAGGAAGTTGTTTTACTTTTGTATTCAACAAGATTTCTAACCTTTGAATATCTATGCTACTATATGTTTCTCAAAGTATTTAATAAAATATTTTGGATTTTATAGTGCTCTCAGTTGTGAGTTTCATGTGAATTTCCTACCTCTAGCTTAAGCAACTTACTCTGACTATTTTATTGATGAATGTTCAGATTTCCTACTATTTTGTGTGTATCTTGTTCCTTTGAGAGTAATCACAAACTATTTTGATAAATAGCACTTTTTACTTCTATATTTACTGTATTTTTTTTCTCTCAGCCTCTCTCTCTCTTTCTTCTAATTTTTCTAGCCTCATTTTACACAAGTGGTAGAGCATACAAATCACACCATTGCAGGATATGTGTAAAATGGGTTTATTGAAAAGGTTTAGAATCATTCAAGAGAATGAAATTGTAGGCATGAAGCCATCCTCCACAATGTTTATGATCATCCTCCTTGTTCGAGCATAATGGAATATTTGGAATAGGGTATGCACATCCATCAATGCATATTTAGGGGTATTTTTACCAGATGTTATGGTTGCAATTTCCAATGTGGACATACATGCAAAATAAAAAAGCATAGACAAGACACATGAACTATTTGATAGAATGCCTCAAAGAAGTGTGGTCTCAGGGATGGAAATGATTGTAAGATGTTGTCAAAATGGGTGCTTTGGAACAGGGTATAGACTTCCATCGAAGCATTAAGGAAGAGGATTTTGTTTGTTTTGAAAGATAATATAATGGCCATGCTCTGGCAGACATGTATGCAAATTGTGGAAACATAAACAAGGCATGACAACTTTTCCAAAATTCAACCAAAGATGAACAACTTTTGTAGATACAAGTTTTGTAGGTATTATATGGAGGAGGAGAATAGAATGGTGTGGTGTAGCATATCCATGTTTGAGGTTTACTTCCCATTCACAACCTCTCATTAGAAAACATCATGTAGCAAAACTCTACTTCAAATAATCCATGAGAAGAAGTTATTTTTTGAGTGTGTAGACTAGATATGTGTAGATTCCAAAATGAGATTAGTGCTTATTCACTACAAGCATAATTCCATATTGATTTATAGGATGAACGCCCCCTCTTTTAACTTTGTTTTATACCTAGGGTATCAAAAGTTTGTAGAATGATCAGATTGAGAATTCTTGAATTATCTTTGTGATAATATACAAGCCATAATCTTTGGATAGCTTATAAATCAGCACTTGGCTTTATAGAGTGACAATGTTATCATGCAACTGTACTGAGTTGCGAAGAAGGACTATTCACCTTTATTTTTTTCACCAATTTTTTGTTGCTTTCCCCGTCGCTATTGGTTTCGGCTCCTTCAAACTTTTCTTCGCTGGTAGTAACCTTTTATTTCTCCAATATGGTGAGCTACAACCTAAAAATAAGGTTTTGACGAGGGTTTAAGAATATGTTTATTAAAATGAAAGTTCGGCCAAGATTTGCTTGACATAAGGCTCCCTTAAAAAGATTTTTTTGCAAAAAAAAAAACAAAAACAAAAACAAAGGAAGAAAACAGTGAGAGAGGTGCCGAATAAGATGGATCGGATTGCCACTATTCGTCGTTGCTCCTCCAAACTCTTCTTTGCTGGTATTCATGAAAGTGAGTTCCACAAGATGGATCAATCCATCCTTCATCTGTCCTCTAGCTGAATCTATCCCTTCGACAATCTTTCACTTCTCCAATTCGGTGACTTGTAGCCTGAAAATAAGGTTTCGACGAGGGTTTTAGTGTATGTTTCTTAAAATGAAATTAGGGAAAATCCATAGTGATTACGGTTTCTCTTTTTTCTAGTAAAAACATTTCAAAGTAGAATTCTCCCACTTATATAATATAAAAAAATTTCAAAGTCGAATTCTCCTTATTGAATAAATCTCATAATATTATATAATATAATATAACATTATATTATTATATAATAATATATATTATATATTATATAGTAATAATATATATTATATAATAATAATATTGTGTGTGTGAAATGTGGGAATTGTTAGTAAATCAACACAAACCTTAATGAAACGAATTATATCAAAGATTTGAAATAAGTAAACTATTCTATTTTACAATTAAACAATTTTTTTAAGAACGTTTCATTGTCCTCTATTCCCAAGGATTTATTAAACCATTTGCTCCTCAGATTTCTATGTGCACAATGGTTGTTAAAATGACAACTTAGGAAATGAGATAATATTCAACATCAAAGTCAATTAAGTTCGTACATGAACTATACGATGGAAAGGATAATGGATACTATGATGAATGGATGATGGTGTTAGATTATACAATGTAAATGCTATGATATGAAACTAGGATGATTCTACATATGCTCAAATGATAACTATGAATATCCTAATCTAAAATGCAACTATGATGCAAAGTGGAATATAAAATGCAACTATGAAGCAAAGTATTATTCTAAGATTTAACTATGTTTCAAAACATGATATGAAATGTACCTATAAGACTCTAAAATGCTCCAATGCTCAAACAATATTCCTACATGATAACTCTACTCAAATATGGATGCAAAATACAATGGCAAAGGGTTATATTTATAGGCTTTTCCAAGCATCTTGTGAGGTGGCAATGATCGACAATCCAGATTCAAACAAGAGGGATGAATAGTAGAGATGAAGAGAATCAAGAAGGTGTCTCCTTGACCAAAGACAACATGCCAAATGGATGGAAGAATCTCTTGACCAAAGGCAACATGCAAAATGGATGGAAGAATAAAGCATGGGAAGAAAAAAACATGTGTTTGAAAATTGGTTGAAGAAGTGTGTGAGGAATAAGCCATGTGTTTGAAAATAATTCTAATTTAAAAATTAGAATTATTTAATTTCATGTGACCTTGGTGAGGTGGCATAAAAATTTGTAGACATGTGCTTGAATTCCTAATATGGGATTAGTGAAACTTAATTAAATAAAACAAGCTTATGAAATTTGTTTATTTAATTAAATTAGAAGAATAATATTTGGAGAATTAGAAAATATGAACAATATAAATAAATTGAGAATTTATTTATACGTAGTCGACATATTAATTAAATAACTAGTATTTAATTAATTATATGTCTTGACTGATTTTAGGTGTATACATTTTGCCCCTCTTTGAAGTAATGTGTTTACACGTTGCTTCAAAGAAAAATTTGATACCAATGCCGAGAAAAAAAAAATCAATGCCCCAGACATTGATTTTCAAATTATGACAAATATATGCCCCCTCGGGAGATAAATTGGTAAATTTTGAAAATTTTAGAATTTTTGAAAAAAATTGAAAATTTTGATGATTTTTTGATGATTTGATAATGATCTCAAAATTTTATTCTTCAAAAATGATTTATCTCCTGAAAAATGATGTAGAAGTCAACATGTGATAATATGATTAATTAAAGCCCCTTCGAAAAATAAAAATAAAGCAACCCCATTAAATGCCACTTAATTAACCTTTAAAAGGTTAAAAAGTTGATTAGAAAGGTCATTTGTGCATTTTACAAATTGAAAACTTTGTGAGTGAGAGTGATTGAGCAACTTGGAGTAGAATGGTGATCCCTTACCACAACACTAATTCGAGTGAGTCACGCGGCACAATTTCCTAGAAGCGTATAGACCTTCGATGAGTATCTCAAAAACCACCTCGTATTTCATGCATTATGTTTTTCCCTCCCTTTTTTGTTTGAATTCAATTTTGAATTATTTTAGCGTATTAGGAGACTGAAATAGCTCATACATAGACTATTATAGCTCATTAACTAGTCTAGCGCATAGGGTTACTGATGTAGCACATAGGATAAATGAATTAGCACATAGGATAAAGTAGCATGCATAGGTGACCCAAAGTAGCACAATCATGAACTGTTTTAGTGCATAGAATAGTCTAGCGCATAGGGAAATTAGATTAGCGCATTGATCAAATGGTTTAGCACATCAGGTACTTTGGCGCATCGATGAAATTTTTTGGCGCATAGAGTAATTTGGCGCATTAAAGGTCTATTTTAGCACATTGATGGATTTCTCTAGCGCATAAGGTGTTTTAGCACATAGAAAGAATATTCTAGTGCATTGGTGAAGTTTGATGATTTTCTTGTTGAGACTTCTTGATTTTGATGATGTGTGATCACGTCAGTCTGTGATTTGATGATGATTGATGATGTTGATAGGTTAGATGTCCATTTATCTCATGATAGGTGAGATTCAATGATAAGATGATGATAATTGACCTCATGATAGGTGAGGATCAATTATAGATTTATTGATCTGATAAACCTCATGATAGGCGAGGTTGAGTTGATTGATGAACCTCATGATAGGCGAGATGCATTGATTGATATGATAAACCTCATGATAGGCAAGGTTGATTTGATTGATTTGATAAACCTTGTGATAGGCGAGGTTAAGTTGATTGATTTGATACACTTCATGATAGGCGAGGTTGAATGATAGATTAATGCTCATGAGATTTGATCAAAGTCTCACTAGAGCTAATTAGATTGATAGGTTGATTGATTTGGATTGATTGATGGATTGACTTATGATTTTGTGATGATAGGAGCCTTTGACTAGTTTACAGATCATAGAGCAGTTCCTGAGGACTTGGGATCTGATTCATCATTTAACATAGCCTAAGACAACCATTATTACATGATATGGGTTGTCATCTCTCATCGATATGACCCAAATCAGGATCAACAAGGGGTTATTGATAGCCTTAGCTAAGAGATTGCATAGTGAGCATAACACTTTCCATTTTCCCACTGGTGAGATCACGATGACTCCTGAGGATGTATACTAGATTTTGTCGATTCATGTGGTTGGAGATCTATTCATATATGATGCACATGAGCAAGGCGAGACTGATGCATTGTGTCAGGTATTTCAAGATGATACAATCAGTGGCTATGAGATTCCGTGGAGGGACATGGTCGATGCATATGCCACATTGCCTTCTATATTAGTTGGTTTCATTGGAGGGTTCCTTTGTCCTAACCACAGGTCAAAGGGACTCTCGATTGGATGAGGTAGAATCTTTGAGAGCATGATTGTGCATGGGACAAGATATGCATGGGGTTGTTGTATGTTAGCTCATCTTTACCATGATTTTCACTAGGTGGTCTACCTTTGAGGAGCTAGTCTATCCACAGCGGTCACATTGCTCTAGGTCTAGGCCTGGGAGCATATAGCAGTCAATTGGCCTATGGAAGATAGACAGAGGTCAACCATGAGGCCCTATGTTCACATCTATGCAGGTCGACTTACTCAGCCTAGGCTAGGAAAGTTGGAGTATTGGAGGAGGGCGCTAGATGATTTGGATGTTATTGTGTGGAGGCCCTATGTTGATTATGAGTAGTGGCCCGAGGATGACACTAAGATGTCTTATTTGTTTCAGTCGATATATTTGATTGGTTGGACTCACTTCATCATTGAGAGGTTCATGTTACTAAGAGTTCTGAGATAGTATGGTCAGGTTCATCCCATGCCCTAGGGGGTATCCCATTATGCATGATGATGACAGGATGTGACAGAGTGAGGGCCATGTTTGTCTTATGATGTAGTTGTTGAGCACTATCAAGTGTTACCAACCATCATTTGGGAGGTGTGTCCAGAGATCACCAATGTGTTAATATCAATGGATTATACCATGTATATGCTTACACATTTGTTCCCATGGATCATGATTCCAGATGAGCCTGCACCATTCCTAGCATAGGGGGAGGTAGGAGGTCATGGGTGGAGGCAATAGAGAGAGGAGGTGAAGGAGGAGCAGGGTGAGGAGGAGGATCAAGGGGGAGGAGGAGGAGGGCAGTGAGGAGGGGGATAGTAGCGATGATGGTGATGGTGAGGAGAGTGATGGGGGAGATAATGGGGGTGGAGGAGGACCAAGGCCAGATGTTGGTGAGATGAGAATGCCTCACAAGAGGTGACATGTGGAGGTTAACCTACCCTCACCATAGTAGCAAACATAGATTGTTGCACTCTAGGTACAAATCGAGACCTTCCAAGGTCAACTAGACTAGGTACATACTCTTCTTACTTAGACACAGGGGTAGGTGCAGACTCTAACAGCTGAGAAAGATGTTGCTAGGTAGTAGGTGCAGCAGGTACAAGGATAGATTGCACAGGTACAGGCTTAGGGGCAAGTACAGGGGTAGATTACCACATTGACTATCAAGACGGATGTCCTAAGATGGTAGGCAGAGCAGGCTAAGTTCATCACTAAGAGGCTACAGCAGGCTGCAGCAACTATTAGTACCTCAGATTATTTTAGAGAAGTTCATTGTATTGCCCAGGAGGTTGAGTTCTACAGGGGCCGATATCGTGAGGTGGTTCCTCTCGAGCAGTGGGAGAGTTTTGTACAGTCTCAGTCTGGCAGGTCTTAGTCTTGGATAGTTAGTGTGGGTGTTATGCAACCATTTTCTAGAGATCAGAGAGATCCTGGTGTGGTTCCGTCAGGTGGAGGGGGAGGTACTAGTCCTAGGATGCCAGCACCATCTGGGGGGAGCACAACATAGCTCTAGTTTATGATTTTCTAATGTATTCCTAGACATGTATACACTCTTTATTCAGTTGAGACATTGATGATATTCTTGTTGTTGTCAGACTTTATGATACACTGCCATTTTTTATATTGATGTATCTCTTCATACCTCTGGATATCCTTGTACATTTTGACATTATGATTTTGAGATTGTATGATATGCAGCGATGAGTATGATCTATGTGTTTATATGATGTTATATGATGATAGATGGAATTTATGCATTTAATTTCCATGTTATGATGACGATATGCTATGGATGCATTTAATTTCTATGTTTTGATGATTATATGTTATGGATGCATTTAATTTCTATCTTTTGATGATGATCCTGATGAGATGATATGATATGGATGCAAATGATGATGTAACTGATGTGTTATGATTCTATGATGATTTATGAATGATGCCTATATGATGCATGGGATGGATTTTATTATGCCAATAATATGTGATGTATTCATTTTTTTTATGCAAATAAATAATGCAATGAATGGATCAATGTTATGTGACATGATCGTATGATGGTGTAGACACGTAAAATATATCGATTGACATTGTGCATCTGATCTTGACTACTAACATGTTTCATCCTGAATCATTCGTCAGTCTAACCGTTTAATCAAATTCCCCTTATCTGATTAAATTCATCAATTTCCTTCCCTTAATTAAATAAATCATTTTATTTAATTAAGTCTCCTTTTTGTTAATTAAATCAATCAGCTGATCTAATTATCCCTATTTAATTAAATAATCAATTTTATTTGATTAAATCTCTAAAATCTATCTATTAAATTAAATAAATTAAAACCTTATTTAATTTGATCTAACATCATCTCTTTTAATTAAATAAATCAAAATCTTTATTTAATTAATCTCTTATCACATTCTTCTCATTATTTGATTTAAATAAATCCATAAATTTGAGTCAAATAGGTCACATCATCTAATCTCTCATTAAATTAATTAACCCTTGATTAATTTAATCTCTTATCATGTCCCATCCTCTAGCTTTTCCCACTTGCACATGAAAATAGATTTAATAGATTTATTAAATCCTCTATTTTCCTCAACAAGGAATCTTTAGGAATATTCCTCCAAGTTTGAATTCAAATTCCAAGTTGACATGTACATCCAACAAGGCATTTACTCTATCTTACATGTCATTTCCCTTGAGCCAAGTCACATTTATTGCATTTTCCATTCCCTCTTGCAAGTCATTTCAACAAATTTGAAATTCAAAAATATGCATTTATTGGTACAATCCTCAAAACTTGCACATCCTCCATCCACTCATGGATTGACAAGTGGCATCTTGCCATTGGATGAATTTTAGTCCCACATTGCTCAAATTTGGACATTCATCCATCTTGGCATTCTATAAATAAAAAGCTCATATCCTCATTTTATCATCCACAAATTATGCAAAGTTACCATGCTAAAATATTTAGCCATTGTCATCCATCACCATTGAATCATAGCTAGGTTATGCAGGTTTTTGGCTTGGAGCAATCAATCTTCATTAAGAAAGTGGATCACTCCTCAACATTCATCAACATACATCAATCTTGCATCATAGGAGTTGGGAAAGGGCCAATTTTCACATCAAATTGGCACCAATTCCCCCATGGGATCAAGAGTTTTCTTACTTAATTAGGATTCAATCTTTGTTTTGGTTATTTTCATTATGTTCTTCATTGTTTTCCTAATTTAAGCTTTGTGAATAGATTTCATGGGGAATCCTTGTTCTTGCTTGCAAATTCTAATCTAATGTGTTTGTTCTCATTATTTTGCAGGTACTTGGATTGGGGTTCTCACAGATGGTACCTAATTTTATCTTATTATGATGTCTATGTAATGATGGATGATCCTATATGCATTATCATTTTATGCAAATGATATTTTATGCTATGTGAGATGGATTTGATTATGCCAATGAGATGTGATGATATGCTAATGTGTGATCATGTGATATGCTTTATGGATTTATGCAGATGATGTTTTATACTATGTGAGATGGATTTGATTATGCCAATGAGATGTGATGATATGTGATGTTCATATTGATTATCTATGGATGTAATGATAATGGGATGCAATGATTATATAAATGATGTATGATTTTTTGTAATGATATGATTGTGTGATGCAAATGATTATGTAATTCTTTGAAACTTCTAGGGTCTTAAGCTTAAATGAGTGAATCTATCTAACTTCCAAGAGTCATGGGAAGGTTGTTGTCAGTTGATTCTTTGTTAAGTTAAGCTTCACAAAACCTGACATATTTCCCAATTCTTGTGGAAATATGAAGAGACTCACTCATTTAAGCTTAGTGAACCACTTTCTTAATGCAACTATATGAAATGATTTTGATTATGTAAATGAGATGTGATGCATGTATTTTGTGTTTTCTGATGCAAATATTATGATGTGATGCATGGATGGATGAATGATGTGATAATGCTTTCTAATCTATGCAAATGATGATGCAACTATATGAAAATGATGTGTTTTTGGAAATGTCAAGTGTACTCAACCCATTAGTGCAAGAGATAACATCATTGTTGCAGCTTTGGAAATCCCATAAATATAGATGCAAACTAACATGGATGCAATCTAGTCTAACCATGCAGATCTCATATGCAAAAGTTTTCATTCATAATAGTCGATTTTTTGTGCTTTTTATCATCATTGGGCCTTTAAAATGTTGAAAGTGAGTACAACAATCGATGGCATATTTAGACCATGATGACCTGAGTACTACTTTCAGGATGTTTGATAGTGCAAGCTAACACAAGCATCTAAGAATAATTAAACTGAGATGACCTGAGTATTGCTTTCCTAAATAGACAAGAGTTAATAGTTTTCCTATGCAAATTCGAAATGTCATTAGTGATACTCTGTAGAGCACGTCCTGTGAGAATTTGCACAATAATAATGATCAAATCACAGACAACAGACAAAGAAAAATCCTACTCATTTTTGGTTCCTCTATTTCAGTACATCATCGAGGGGATCTAGAGATGTGATAAAAAAAATTGAAGTATAACAATTGAACATTAGTGTTTAACATGATAAACCCATGATTCAGAAGCAACAACATCCATTTGAAGTTTTCTTTTGGTTTGATTTGGATGTTCAATGTTGAGTTGCACTATGATCATTGTTTTGAGTTGTGTTGTACTACTTTTATTTGTCTGTTGGTTCAAGCTCAAAGTTTATTGCCCCCAATGAGTTCAAGAGTTTCCCCCAGTCTAGGGTGAGACACGACTGCGATGCCAGGATATGTACATGAAGCTTTCCACTAATAGGTAGATAGATGGAAAAAGTGAATGGAAAAAGCGAATGGTCGACATGCTCAAATAGATGGAAAAGCTGACCTATCACAAATAGCGCATGTTTCTGTGTTTTCACTAGTTTTTATTGCACTTTTTCTATATTTCATGCGATTTTTTTATTTTTTGTTTTTTCACCTTTTTTCTGGATTTTTTTGGATTTTTGATCTTTTTGATTTTTTTGATTTTTGCTCTTTTTTATATTTTTGGATTTTTGATCTTTTTGATCTTTTTTGACTTTATCTTTTATTTTTTGATTTTTCCCTTTTTCTATTTTTTTTGTATTTTTGAAGGACATTTAAGATGGAATGAAATGATATGATCGGTTAAAGGAACAAGATGCTCTACAATGGAGATATTGCAACCATGGATAAATGATAGATCAAAATGAAAGTTTCACTACAAAACATGTCACACAAGCAACATATCTCTTGTCAAAAGATGATAATGGTTGATTGATTAAGATGCCAGAAATGATTGATTCCATAAGGCATGATGATGATAAGATTGATGATTGTTGATGATTGATTTGTCAAAAGATATGAGGATTGGATAATGTTTTACAGCTAGGCTCAAATATGATTTGCATGATAAGATTCAAGGTTGCAAAGGGACATGATGACATGGATTTTGATAAGCAATGATAAAAATAATGAATAGGATGATCAAGATCAACTAAATAAGATACAAACACAAGGCCCAAGTATTTTTCCCCTATTCCTCATTAAGACCAAGGAAGGGAAGAAAGGATGTATCTAGAAAGAATGATGGAATATGGATAAGATGAAAGATATGGACAAAGTGAATAGGATAAGATATACGATGTTAAAGAAGATCCTTAACCTTGTCAAGATCAAAGGTGGAAATGTAAGGAATGATAAGATGGATGAAACTGGCCCCCAAAGTGTAGAGTACAAGAGGAATATGGAAAATAGGATATGGATGATAGGGAGATGGAGGAAGGACTTAAGCATCAAGTTTCAAGACCAAATATCCCTTTAATAAACCATGGTAAATGGGAATTAGACTCATAAATGTTGGCCTATTAAAGGTACGATGGAAGAGCTAAGGACTTATCCAAAGGTTTGGATTAAAGGAGAATAATGGGGGATGAATGTTGGGTAATGGATAGGAGGTGGGAAGACTTGTTGATGGATAGATGGGAAGAATTGTAAGTTCAACATTGGCACACACCTTGAAGGATGGTGGAGTGATGGAGGAAAAATGGATTTGGAAGGTGAGAGGTCTTTTAGATGGAGGATTGGAGGAAGCTTTTGGATTAGAAAATTTGGATGCCAATTTAGGTTTTATTACTTCTATGAGAATTTTAGGAATCCACATGACTTTTGACTTTGATTTTTGTTTTGTAGGCCTTTCTGGCCTTTGAGATTTTTCTTTTTTCTCTATGGACCTTTGAGGTCTTATGAAATTTTCCTTTTGCTTTGGTGGGCCTTTGTGGCCTTTTGAAATTTCCTTTTGATTTATCGACCTTTGTGGTCTTGGAAATTTTTCTTTGTGGTTTGATGGGCCTTTTGTGGCCTTTTTGACTTTTCCTTTGATTTTGGATTAAATTTTCTTTTATTTTTGCATGCCTCTTCGAGGAGACATGTTGATCCTTTGATACATGTGAATTTTGATATGGAAGCTTTTGACATTTGGAACCTAAATTGCTTCCAAGAGCAATACAAGAGATGGATGGAGATGAATGGTATGGAGGTATCATGGATGAGTTGCTGGAGGTAGAATTTTGAAAGGGCATCAAGGATGTGTGTGCCTTGCCGTTCTTTGGAGGAACAGGATATGGACCAGATAGGATGGAAGGTTTGATGAACTAGGATGAGGATCTAGATAGATTTGTGAAGGTTTGATGAACTAGGATATGCACCTAGATAGATGGAAGGTTTGAGGACGAGGATGAGGGAATCTTAAGATAGATGGTAGGTTTGATGGACTAGACACCTGTGGGTGTATAACTAAGGCGCTATGGTAATATGGGTTTTCTTGAGCAAAAAGGGGTTCTAGGATATGTTGTTCATGAAGGCCTAATCCTTTGCCTTTTTAGTTCATACTTTGACACATTCTTTTACCAATGGGATATGTGTTGTTTGTGAAGCAAGATGCTAGTCCATTTTGGGGAGGATATGATATGGAGGAAAGGATAGGTGTCGGAAGTAAACCGGATCGGATAAATGTGGAGGATCCCAATTTGTAGGTGTGTGGTTCATGGATAGCTTGTATAGGTGTGATAAGATCTTGACATGGGGATGATGAAGTGTTTTGATATTGACTTGGAAGAGGATCACGAGGTGTAGAAGATGGAGTAGCTTTCTCTTTATTAGGTGTGGAATCATCATGAAGTGGTATGGAAGGCATATCTTGATCTTGAAGAGGAAAGGAATCATGAGATTTTGTGGAAAGCATATCTTGATCATCGATGGTGGACATCATTAGATAGGATGGAAGAACTATCATGCTCCTAGAATTTCAAATAGAATCATGAGGATGGTGCGGACTGGCCAGGTGTAATATTGACTCTGGAAACAGAATACTTTCACCTGAGATGGAAAGGAACCATCAGGGATGAAAGGAAAGGAGGGATCAAGCAGAATTCCCTAGATATGGGTCCTTGGTCATGACAAGAACTTGTGGAATTTCTGCACCGGATGAAGGAAAGAATTGCTCTTTGATCTTGAGGCAGAGGAGTCTAAGAGCTACGGTTTGGACCCAGAGATCGATACGAATCATTGGACATAGAAGACATGATAGAAGAAGGTGAAGATGGAATTGCTAACTCGAGTGAAAGAAACCGAGATTTATTTTGGCTTATGGGAGATGAAGATAGATGCATGACATGGTAAGATTGTTCAATATCCTTTGTGTTTGAAGACTTTGATTTGGTTTTCTCATTTAATTTTTTCAAGAATTCAAAGAAATTGATCTTGGATGATGTAGTTGTTGGTGGAGAAGGTGTCAAGTCTATATTTCTGTCATATGGATAAGAATAGATGTCTAACAACAAATATTTTTCTGTTGTTGTTGAAGGTTTTTCATTTGATGAGCTAAAGCATTCAATTGATCCTCATCTATTTTAGTTTGGTGGAATATGTGAAAAGAATTTCCTTCAGCCTCACCCATGATGGTTTTATGTTTAGGCACTTTAAGATGTTAGATCTTGGTTTAGATTGGAGAATTCCACTTGTAGAGGTCAATTTTAACAAGTTTAGACTCTATGGCACCTGAGGAATGATTCTAGGTTGAGAAAGATTATGAATTTTGGTTCAAACTGTGAAACAGGGGATAAATTTAACTCTTGGGTATTGCATTTAACGGATGCGCTAAAACAAAGCCTAGATGCGCTAAAAGATTGCACAAATGCACCGGAAGACAGCCTGGATGCGCTATAGAATGGCTTGAATGCACCACATAAAAGCTTGAATATGCTGTAGGATTGGTTGGATGCGCTACAGAGTAGCTTAAATGCACTATAGGATTGGTTGGATGTGCTATAGAATATCTTGAATGCGTTGCAAGATTGGTTAGATGTGCTACAAAATAGCTTGAATGCACTAAAGTATTGATTAGATATGCTACAAAATAGCTTGAATGCACTAAATTATTGGGTGGATGCACTGCAATAATGGGTGAATCTGCTGGAAGATATAGTGGATGCATTATAGCAGCATATGGATGTGCCATAAGATTGCAAAGATGCACTATAATAGAGGTTAAATGTGTTGGAAAAATGCATAGATGCACTAAAAGATTGATAGTATGCGCTAAAACAAAGGGTCTATGCACT
>VDFB02071288.1:138514-153023 GCA_007258455.2 Sequoia sempervirens
ATAATGCAACCATGGATAAATGATAGATCAAAATGAAAGTTTCACTACAAAACATGTCACACAAGCAACATATCTCTTGTCAAAAGATGATAATGGTTGATTGATTAAGATGCTAGAAATGATTGATTCCATAATGCATGATGCTGATAATATTGATGATTTTTAATGATTGATTTGACAAAAGATATGAGGATTGGATAATGTTTTACAGCTAGGCTCAAATATGGTTTGCATGATAAGATTCAAGGTTGCAAAGGGACATGATGACATGGATTTTGATAAGCTAGGAGATATGGAATGGAAGAAATCAAGGATAAAAATAATGAATGGGATGATCAAGATCAACTAGATAAGATATGAACACAAGGCCCAAGATGTATGAAAGATATGGACAAAGTGAATAGGATAAGATATATGATGTTCAATAAGATCCTTAACCTTGTCAAGATCAAAGGTGGAAATGTAAGGAATGATAAGATGGATGAAACTTTCCCCCAAAGTGTAGAGTGCAAGAGGAATATGGAAAATAGGATATGGATGATAGGGAGATTGAGGAAGGACTTAAGCATCAAGTTTCACAACCAAATGTTCCTTTAATAAACCATGGTAAATGGGAATTAGACTCATAAATGTTGGCCTATTAAAGGTACGATGGAAGAACTAAGCACTTATCCAAAGGTTTGGATTAAAGGACAATAATGGGGGATGAATGTTGGGTAATGGATAGGAGGTGGGAAGAATTGTTGATGGATAGATGGGAAGGATTGCAAGGTCAACATTGGCACACACCTTGAAGGATGGTGGAGTGATGGAGGAAAAATGGATTTGGAAGGTGAGAGGTTTTTTAGATGCAGGATTGGAGGAAGCTTTTGGATCAGCAAATTTGGATGCCAATTTAGATTTTATTGCTTATATGAGAATTTTAGGAATCCACATGACTTTTGACTTTGATTTTTTCTTTGTGGGCCTTTGTGGCCTTTGAGATTTTTCTTTTTGTTTTATGGACCTTTGTGGTCATAGGAATTTTTCCTTTTGCTTTGGTGGGCCTTTATGGCCTTTTGAAATTTCCTTTTGATTTATGGACCTTTGTGGTCTTGGAAATTTTTCTTTTTGCTTTGATGGGCCTTTGTGGCCTTTTTTATTTTTCTTTGGATTTTGGATCAAATTTTCTTTTATTTTTGCATGTCTCTTCGAGGAGACATGTTGATCCTTTGATACATGTGAATTTTTGTATGGAAGCTTTTGACATTTGGAACCCAAATTTCTTCCAAGAGCAATAGGAGAGATGGATGGAGATTAATGATATGGAGGTATCATGGATGAGTTTCTGGAGGTAGAGTTTTGAAAGGGAATCAAGGATGTGTACCTTTTTTGTTCTTGAGGAATAGGATATGGACCTAGGATAGATGGAAGGTTTGATGAACTAGGATGAGGACCTAGGATAGATGGAAGGTTTAGTAGATTAGGATGAGGACCTAGGATAGATGGAAGGTTTGGAGGATGAGGATGAGGACCTAAGATAGATGGTAGGTTTGATGGACTAGGACACTTAGGTGTATAACCAAGGCCATGGTAATATGGGTTTTCTTCAGCAAAAAGGGGTTCTAGGATACCTTGTTCATGAAGGCCTAATCCTTTTCCTTTATAGTTCATACTTTGACACATTCTTTTACCAATGGGATATGTGTTGTTTGTGAAACAAGATGCTAGTCCATTTTGGGGAGGATATGATATGGAGGAAAGGATAGGTGTCTAAAGTAAACCGGATCGGATAAAGGTGGAGGATCCCAATTTGTAGGTGTGTGGTTCATGGATAGCTTGTATAGGTGTGATAGGATCTTGACATGGGGATGATGAAGTGTTTTGATCTTGAATTGGAAGAGGATCATGAGGTGTAGAAGATAGAGTAGTTTTCTCTTTATTAGGTGTGGAATCATCATGAAGTGGTATGGAAGGCATATCTTGATATTGAAGAGGAAAGGAATCATCAGATTTTGTGGAAAGCATATCTTGATCATCAGATGGTAGGACATCATTAGATAGGATGGAAGAACTATCATGCTCCTGGGATGCAATGGAATCATGAGATGGTATGGATTCATTAGATGTGGTGGAAGGAGGACTTGGAAGAATAATTTTCACTTGAGATGGAAAGGAATCATTGTGGATGAAAAGTGAAAGGAGGGGATCATCATAGAATTCTTGAGAGATGGGGTCTTGGTCATAGATTGGAAGGACTTGTGGAATTTTGGTATCATTGTATGAAGTGGAAAGAATGTTTTGATCTTGAGGTGTAGAGGAGTCTATGACAGCATGGTTTGGATTGAGAGATTGACATGAATCATTGGATATAGAAGATATGATAGAAGAAGGTGGTTGCATGGAATTTTTAACTTGAGTGAAAGAAACCTGAGATTTATTTTGGCTTATGGGAGATGAAGATAGATGCATGACATGGTAAGATTGTTCAATATCCTTTGTGTTTGAAGACTTTGATTTGGTTTTCTCATTTAAATTTCTCAAGAATTCAAATAAATTGAACTTGGATGATGTAGTTGTCGTTGGAGAAGGTGTCAAGTCTATATTTCTATCATATGGATAAGAATAGATGTTTGAAAAAAAATATTTTTCTATGGTTGTTTCCCTTTGCATATCCCAAATTTTTTGTTGAAGGTTTTTCATTTGATGAGCTAAAGCATTCAATTGATCCTCATCTATTTCAGTTTGGTGGAATATGTGAAAATAATTTCCTTCAGCCTTAGCCATGATGGTTCTATGTTTAAACACTTTAAGATGTTAGATCTTGGTTTAGATTGGAGAATTCTACTTGTAGAGGTCAATTTTAACAATGTTAGACTCTATGGTACCTGAGGAATGATTCTAGGCTGAGAAAGATTCTGAATTTTGGTTCAAACTGTGAAACAGGGGATAAATTTAACTCTCAGGTTTTGCATTTAACAAATGTGCTAAAACAGAGCTTGGATGTGCTAAAAGATTGCACAGATGCACTGGAAGACAGCCTAGATGTGTTATAGAATGGCTTGAATGTGCTATAGGATTGGTTGGATGTGCTATAAAATAGCTTGAATGCACTACAGGATTGGTTGGATGTGCTCCATAATAGCTTGAATGTGTTGTAGGATTGGTTAGATGCACTACAAAATAGCTTGAATGCGCTAAAGTATTGGGTGGATGCGCTGCAATAATGAGTGAATGTGCTACAAAATTTAATGGATGCGCTGGCAGATATAGTGGGTGCATTATAACAGCATATGGATGTGCCACAAGATTGCACATATGCACTATAATAGAGGGTAAATGTGCTAGAAAAATGCACAAAAGAACTACAAGATTGATAGTATGTGCTAAAACAGAGGGTCTATTTGCTGAAATATTGCACATATGCACTATAACAGCAGTTGGATGCGCTACAGGATTGCACATATGCATTATAATAGCAGTTGGATGCACTATAAGATTGCACAGATGCGCTAGAAAATGCAACGGATGCGCTAAACTAGGAAAATGACAATTTCTTGCAAGTTTGTGTTTGATTTTCCAAGTTGTTTCAAAGGATGTTTTTTTTCTGAATCAAGGTTTTCACTTCCAATGTATGATGTTTTGTTTGAAATTTGTTTAAAAACACATTGGTAAAGACACATCAAGCATGTACAACTTAGGGTTGTGTAGGACAATATTTATTGGATTCCCACTTAGATTTTACTCCAGCTGTGCTTACTTATAGCAGATGATTAGATGCTTGACCCCACCAGCTCCCCTCCACAACACTCACTTCTATGAGGTAGCCAAGCATCAATACCCATGAATCTCCCATGGCATATTTCTCATATCTACTAAAAGCTGCAAGAATACGGGACGACTTCAGAACGACCGTTCTTGCACCAATAAATAGAATAATAATTTTGGCCTTGCTACAACAAAGGGTTCTAGTATAGGCATTTCGTTCATGGGGGATCATCCATGTGGCAAGAGACCATTGTTTCCCTTCTTGTCGAAAAAATTCTTGTGATACTTGAACTTTCCCCAAGTACCCACATTTATATCCCAGTTGGAAGTCACTTGGCTTTAGCGTGTTACCAGTTGGGTCGTTCCCTTGGGTGATTACTTTTTCCCACAAAGCAAGCCCTCTAACGATAAAACAAAAGTGAAGGGGTCTAGCTTTTTGGTCACCCAATTAAGGGGAGAGCATATTCCTACCATTCATCAAGCACGAAAGACATGGTGTTCTTTATCCTTTCTATTTAATCTAGATGCCTATCTTAAGCAAAATAAAGCATTTAAATAGCTCCAGCCCCTACATAAATCATCAGTAGTTTAATAAATTTTTCTTTGACCAGTGCATAAAAGTACCTGCAAGTAGAAAACATAAATCAGTTCTCAAATTTTGCAATTTTAACCCAATGCGCTAAAACAATCATTATATGCTCTAAAACACCAATGCACTACAAGAACTACCCAATGCACTAAACCAACTACTCTATGCGCTAAAATAACTATTCAATGCACTAAAATAGAGACTGAATGTGCTAAATAAAATATTGTATGCGCTAAAACATTTGATGGATGCATTGAAGGAAGTATCAGATGCACCAAAAGAGACGCTAGATGCACTAGAAGATCCCTTGGATGCGCTGAAACAAAATCCATATGCGTCGAAAGATTTATCATATGCATTGAAAGAACTCACGATTGTGCTAAAATGCCACATCCATCTTGTTTACACAAACTTTTCCAAAAAAAATTTAGAAATGGGGATGAGCCCCCACAGTGGGCGCCATTTTGTGTGTGTGAAATGTGGGAATTGTTAGTAAATCAAGACAAACCTTAATGAAATGAATTATATCAAAGATTTGAAATAAGTAAACTATTCTATTTTTCAATTAACCAAATATTTTAAGAACGTTTCATTGTCCTCTATTCCCAAGGATTTATTAAACCATTTGGCCCTCAGATTTCTATGTGCACAATGGTTGTTAAAATGACAACTTAGGAAATGAGATAATATTCAACATGTAAGCCAATTAAGTTCCTAATGAAACTATACAATGGAAAGGATAATGGATACTATGATGAATGGATGATGGTGTTAGATTATACAATGCAAATGCTATGATATGAAACTAGGATGATTCTACATATGCTCAAATGCTAACTATGCATATGCTAATCTAAAATGCAACTATGATGCAAAGTGGGATATAAAATACAACTATGAAGCAAAGTATTATTCTTGTTGGAAATATGTGCCTCAAACAATACAAGCTAAAACCTCCATTAGAGAAAAGTTGGTATGACATCTATCATGTCTGGCCGACTAGTAGCTTTGATACATTGTGTTTTGAACAAGTCGTTGTGATCTAGTTTTTGTCTTGCTGAATGCTTTCTCTGTGAAGCTATCATTGTGACAAGGAGTGTTCATTATGACCTCTTAACACTCGGGAGACCTCTGGCCGACAGGCAATTCAATCGTGTATCAGGGAGACTCTTGGTGACCATGGGCTTCAGGATAACCTATGACAGCTCAGTGAGAAGTCTCAGCAAAAGCTAATGTCTCACTGATAGGATGTTTCATTATATGGTCTTCGAGATAACTAAGGGTTCTCACTAAGAATTCCCAGTGAAGTGTTAATGTCTTGCTGACAGGAATACTGTTGATTTCTTCGCCGTAACATATAGATCCCAGTGTGAGATCTTAGCGAACAGTGAAGGTCTCACCAACAGGAACACCTTTTGGGATCTTCGGTATAACTCTTGGCGATAGATGAACACTTCAGGGTAATATCTAGTGCTCGATGTGATGTCTTAGTGAAAGTAACATGTCTCGTCAATAGTGCTTTATGTTGAAGTCTTCAGAGTAAGTCTTGGAGTTTAGTATGTTCTCTCGGTGAAAGATGTAAGTCTTGCCGACTATGTTTTGGAGCTTGATATGACTTGTGACTTTGGTATAACCTTTGGTGACTCGCTATGATCTCCTCGCGAAAGCGATATAGGTTTGGGTGACTGCTTGGTGACTTGGTGTAACACATGAAGCTCGATGGAACGTCTTGGCAATAACTGTGACTCTTGGCGACATCAGTATGAAGGTTATGTGGCATCGGCGAGACACTATTAGTGTCTCACTGAGATGCCAACATAGTGTGAATTCTATTGACCGAGTAAGACTTTCTAATGTGGCATCTCGTGGACGAATAGGAGGAGTCGAATGTGAAAATTTAGCAATTGGTTCATTGCGACGGTTCTGTGAGGAAGCTTGATAGACATGGAACAACAGGGATATACTCTGTGATTGCAGATTGTGATCAGTTGGTTGGTTTGGTTGGATCGATAGATTGTTGTTGATCAGTGAATGTATTATAATCTATAAAGGTTGTAACTTGAAAGTTTCTATTCGAAGAATGTTCATGGTGAATGCTGCTGTATAATGACACCAGGAAGATAAGTTTGGCATTTGTATGTAATTTGTGTTACTATAATACAAAGTGATTTCTCTTGGTGTGGTGGGTTTTTCTCCCATAAGGGTTTTCCCACGTATATCTAGTGTTCATGTGTGATTGTCAAATACTCTGTTTCTGTTATCTGTTTCTTAGTGCATCTTGATTGAACTGTAATTGTAAATTTAAAAGTGTATCTGCATTCTTCCCTGAGGTATTGACGTTAGGAAAATTGTTTTCTGCATCTAATTTTCCTTACAATTCTAAGATTTAACTATGATGCAAAACATGATATGAAATGTAATTATAAGACTCCAAAATGCTCCAATGCTCACACGATATTTTTGCATGATAACTCTACTCAAATGTGGATGCAAAATACAATGGAAAAGGGTTGTATTTATAGACTTTTCCAAGCATCTTGTGAGGTGGCAATGATCGACGGTCTAGATTCAAACAAGAGGGATGAATGGTGGAGATGAAGAGAATCAAAAAGGTGTCCCCTTGACCAAAGACAACATGCCAAATGGATGGAAGAATCTCTTGACCAAAGGAAACATGCCAAATGGATGGAAGAATAAAGTGTGGGAAAAAAGACCATGTGTTTGAAAATAATTCTAATTTAAACATTAGAATTATTTAATTTCTTGTGACCTTTGTGAGGTGGCATAAAAAGTTGTAGACATGTGCTTGAATTCTTAATCCGGGATTAGTGAAACTTTATTAAATAAAACAAGCTTATGAAATTTGTTTATTTAATTAAATTAAAAGAATATGATTTTAGATTTGGAGAATTAGAAAATATGAACAATATAAATAAATTGAGAAGATTTTAGGTGTATACAAATATAATATTATATAATATTATAATATTATATATTATTATATTATATAATATCAAATTATGTTATAATGTATTATATTATAATAATATAATATAATATATTATAATACAACCCATTCCCTCAATTCAAAATATATTTTTTAACTATCCACTTTAATATCATATTGTCTATTTTTTATTTGTATTTGTTTGACTAATTATTTAGTCATTTTTATTTGTGTGACTAATTATTTAGTTGTGTTTTTTACCCATGATCAAATTAGTCATTTTTATTTGTCTGGCCAATTATTTAGTTGTGATTTTACCCGATGACCAAATTAGTCATTTGTTTAGTCATTTATACTTGTAAATTGCAAAAAATTAGTAGAATTTAGTCATTTTTAGTCACGTAGTCATTTATTTGCCAAATTCTACTAGTGTAATGTAGCTCAAATATCTGAGTTTTACCAAACTAAGATAAAATGTAGCAACTTTACATAAAACTGAGATAGTCACAATGATTTTAATTGCATAATCAAATAAGAAATCACCATGTTTTATTTAGCTATTATGGTTCAATCCACAGAATTCAATTTCTTAAACATTGACTGCAAAAGTTCATATTTTCCTCTATTCAAAGAATTTGTGCTTAGACTCCACCATATACATTCAGCAACTAACAAATGCCAAGCCCTTAGTACCAATTCATGTGTCAAGGAATTTTGTCCAAAACTTTGTCAATGCCTTTGCTGTTCTCCAACTTCAATGTACCTCTCTTCCCCTATTTGCCACACCCTCCTTATGTATCCCTTAGCAAAAAAAAATCTGTCTTTTTCATGGGTCAATATCCTCCCTACTCCATTTTTTTGTTGTTGTTCTCTCTCCAAGTTTTGGTGCCCCAACAACTCTAGATTGCAGTGTTTTTCTTTTCCTTGACCTTTCAACTTCTGCCCCAACTCCACGTTTTTGCTAAGAATAGTCACCCAATCTAGGCTCTACAAACTTAACATTTTAATATTAAATCTATAATCTTTTAAATGTTCATCAATTTTGATTGATTTTTTCAATGAATAGGAATTTGGAAAATATTCAAAAACTCCTAGGCGAAGATGTCAGGCAAGACATAAAGAGACTCTGACAAATGGAATGCTAGCACATTAAACAAAAATATAAATTAAAACCAAAATGAATTAAAAAGTGATGTGGATTACAAAGATACCTGGATGCTCTGGCATCAATCACACTAGGTACGAAAATGTTTCATGAGTGAAAGCTCATGAACATTTGGGCAAGTCTAGAATTGAAATTTTGAACTTTTCCAATTCTAAAGTACTGACTCATGAAGCTTCATCTGCTGCACAATTCTTCTAGCATACCAAATACTCCCAATATTATTTTTTTCTTGTGTGTTTAGCAATCCGTGAATCAATGATTTGATCAATCTGTTCACACTTTTTCTCGAGAAATTGATGCATCTAGTCTTGCACATCCAACAAATCTGAAGATGCACTTTGTTGTCCACTTGATTCACCTTCATAATATTTATATAAATTTCTAACATTGAATATTAGAGAGATATCAATGCACACTGGTAGTTCAATCTCATATGCATTTGATGAAAACTTTTGCAAAACCTTGCATGAGCCAATTTTCTTCCATTTTAGTTTATTCTATGTTCACTGTGGGAACCTCTCCTTCCTCAAATGTGTAATTACCAACTCACCAATCTAAAACTCTTGCACTCTTCTATATATATCAGTATACTCTTTGTATTTATTAGTGCTCTTCTCCAACTTCTCTTTCACCTCTTTATGCAAATCATGTATGTACTCAGCAAAATCCTCTGCTACAACACTTTTCCTATCCAAATTTGCACTATCTCTCAATTCATCAACACCCCTTGGACTGTACCCATACAATATTTGAAATGGACTCTTTCCGACACTTTAATTAATTGAATTATTATAAGCAAAATCAGCTTGTGCAAATGTCAAATCCCATTGACTTAGTTTTTCCCCAACCAAACACCTCAACAAATTACCCAAGCTTTGATTTACAACTTCAGTTTGGACATCCATTTGAGGATGTTATGTTCTGCTAAAACTCAATTTTTTTCCCATTTTTTTCCATAAAGTACGCTAAAAATGAACAACAAACCTTGTGTCTCAATCTGAAATAATACTTTTGGTAATCCATGTAACCGAACTATTTCTTTGAAATTTTTTTTTTGTTATGTGGGAAGCATCACTGCACTTCTTACATGGTATAAAATGAGGCATTTTTGAAAATATATCCACTAGAACAAAAATTGAATCATTACCTCTTTGTGTTCATGGAAAACCCAAAACGAAATCCATACTAATGCATTCCATGTGGTCTCTCCAATATTGGAAATGGTTGGTACAATCCGGTGTTTTGTCTCACTCCTTTTGCATATTAACATACTCTATAACTTTGCACCATTCTTTTTACATATACACTCATTCCAAGCCAATAATAACTTTCATTCAACTGTGCTAATGTTTTTTCCACTCCAAAATGTCCACCCAAACCTCCACTATGTTTCTCTCTCAAAAACTTTTCCCTCATAGAACCTTGAGGTATGCACAATCTTTTTCCTTTAAACAACATATTTTCTTGAATAAAATACTCCAACCATGGAGTTCTATCCACCCCCATTGGATTCTTACATGTTGCCTTTCTTATTTAAAATCAACATCTTCTTCATGCAGCTCTCACATTGAATCAAAACCAACAACACTTACTCTCATTTCATTCAACAGCAAACATCTTCTACTTAATGCATCACCAACTCTATTTGATTTTCCACTTCTATGTTTCAATACAAAAGAATAGCTTTGAAGGAATTCAACCCACTTCACATACTTTTAGCTAAGCTTACCTTGACTGTTTATATATTGTAATGCATGATGATCGGTATACAAAACAAACTCCTTCGAAAGCAAGTAATGTCACCACTTCTTAAGAGCTTGCACAATTGCATAAAACTTGTAGACATCTAAATTTGACCACTCCCATATGGTCAAACCCATCTCCTTTATTCGTCCATTTCATCAATATTAATTAAATGATTTATTTAATTAATATTTCCCATTTTCCTAAGGTTCTTAAAGTATTTAATTTAATTAAATACTTTACCTTTCATTTAACCTTTTTGAATTTAAATCAATTTTAAATTCCTCTTTTTCTCTCTCCTTGTCACATCCTCCATAACCCTCTTCTAATCTGGATTAGTCTAATTAATCCATGATTAGGATGTGCACACCTTTAATTAGGATTAATTTCACATCCTCCATATTTTTCTACTTGCCTCTAATCCCTCATTAATATTCTTAATCGCCTATTTGCACAACCTTAATCTAATCCTCTTACCATCTTTGGTATGTCCTCCAAGTCAACCTTTCATAAATGCTTTCCTTTTTAAGTCTTGACCTCTTCCCCAGATGAATTTCAAATTTGCATTTATTCATTCAATGCATTTCTCTTCTCCATGTAGGTTGTTAGAAAATTATAAATTCCCTCATAGATCACATCAGTCACATGGGACAAGGACTTCATTTATGAGGACCTTGTCTTATCCTTAAGGTACTTCCAATCATGTGAATTTAAAATTCACATTTATTTCTCCAACCACTTCTCTCTTCCCCATGAAGATTTGTGAGGAATTCTAAAACTCCTCACTTGTCACCATCCATCCACATGGGGACAAAAAATTCCTTTTTGAGGAAATCTTCCCCTAATCCCAAGGTACTTGCAAGTACCTCCATCTCACATGTTCTTTTTTCCATCTCATTTCCACATGGAAAGATGTGAGGGCTTGTGTGTCCTCAAGTCACCACAACCCTTCATCTTTCCCATGTTGGCTAAATCCTAGCCATTGAATCCTATAGAGATTCTTCCCTTAAAATGGAAGATTTTCTCTCATTCAAAACATAACTTGCATTCACAATTTCAATCTTCAAGCTCTAGCACTCAACCATTCAACTTCAACCATTTTTGCATTCACAACCTCCATTGTTGCATTCACCAAGCTTTTATTACATTCATCCACTCACATACCCATTTGAATTCTCATTGCATCCTCATCATTTTGCATCCATTTTTAGTCTATTTGTCATCAAGGAGAACACATTCAAGCAACATCAAAGGGCTAACCAAGAAAATCAACTTAGACAAGGTATAATCTCTTGTTTTATCTTTTCTTTGTTTAAGTTCAACTTAGGCTAATCTTAAGGTATTGTTGTGTTGTTTCCCCTTTTGCATTTTTTTGTATTTTGCATCTTTTAGGGTAGGAAATAACGTTGCATTACATTCCTGCCATGCCCGGTGGGACCCACAAATGGGTCTATAGCTTTCATGTTCTCTGTTGTTTGATATTTTGTAGGTTCAGGTTACACAGAGGTGACTCCACAACAGATAGGGGTGACCTTTCCCTCAATAGGGGTGACCCTGCCCTAAGCTAGGTGACCCTACCCTAAGACAGGCAACCCCGACTTGAACAGAGGCAATTATGCCCTAGCAGAATTTCCTATCTGTGAAATAGGAGCAAATTTTCTCCCTATTTCCTGAACAAGGGAAACCCTACCCTAACAGGGGTGATCCTACCCTAACAGGGGTGACCTCGACCTAGACAGAGGCAACTAAGATAAAAACATTTATTTAAACTTCAATTCCAAAGTCTGTTTCTTGTTGTTTTTGTTACTATTGACCCCCTAACTTGTCCTGGTGGTGAATGTGCTAGGTTTTACTAACATTTGTGCAGTTGTTTCACGCTTGTTGAAGACCGAAGATCAAAACTTCTAACATATTTTTTTAGGATGAATGGGCCAAGTTTTTTTTAGTTAGTTTATTTGTTTTCCATTTTCTCACTAGTTAGGCACATGGATTTAAGTAGGGGGAGTCAATTTATTATGTGTTGTGCTTGTCAAGTAGGCTATTGAGGTATCCAATCCCCTTGTGCCATTTGGTGATCCTGGGTGAAGAGAAATCATATCTCACTTAGTCCTTTTGTTACCTAGGGGGCACCATATCATTCAAGCTTTCCCCTTGCACTTCGTGTGAGCCTGGGGAGTAGCTGAAAACATTTAGTGTTCTCTTTTTAATAGGACCTACTTGGGAATTTCATCACCCCAAAGGAAAATCCCAACCACGTGTACCAACGGGGTATATAAAGGGGGGAGAGACAAATTTGTACCCCAATCCAATCATGTCATGTCTTACAAAGCATTGAGACTAGGGTGATACCTAGATAAAACATGAAGAGTTGGTTTGAGCTTCCAGTACCTTGGTGGGGCTCCCGTCTCATGCTTGTAGATGGGATGGTGTTCACAGTTGTGCCTCAAATATAGTGCGTATATCAAGAACTCCCTAGTTTTCCTTGTTTTTCCTAGTTAGAGGACCGTGTTGGCCATACCCTTTTCACTAATCTTAGGATTGTGATGTTTGAGCTATCTTTTCTGTGCAAAACCAGTGAATTTTTGTTTATTCAAATCAGCCTTTACTTTCTGCTTGTTGTTTGTTGTGTTTTATGTCCTTTTCCATAGTTGTTTTGCCTAAGCCAAGTCTAGGTTTGTTGACAGAGGTGACCTTTCCTTGAACAGGGGTGATTCTACCCTCTGCCTAAGTCACTGTCAGTCAAACAACCCATCAAATTTGTCTGTTTCATCAAGAGGGGTGATTCTGCCTTGATTTGGGTGACCTTTCCCTCAACAAGGACAACCTTGCCCCATACTTGGGTGATTTTGTACTCTAAACAGTTAATCTTGCTTTTCATTCAGTCAATCTATCAGTCTGTTTTCCCATTTTGAGCATCTGTTTCCCCATTCTGAGCGTTCGTTCGCCTATTCTGAGCATTCATTTCCCCATTCTAAGCATCTTTTCCCCATTTTGAGCATCTGTTTCCCCATTCCGAGTATCCTTTTCCCCATTCCCAGCGTCTATTTTCCCATTCCAAGCATTTTTTTCCCTGTTTTGATACCCCATTGGCCTATTCTAAAGGTCTGTTCACCCGTTTTGATAGTTCATTTGACCCTTTTCTGATTTAGACAAGTCCAAAAATAAGTTAGGCGACCTTGCACTTGAGTTGGGCGACCTTTCCCTTGACTTGGGTGACCTTTCCCTTGACTTGGGTGACCTTTCCCTCCAGATAGGCGACCTTGACTTCTAGATAGGCGACCTTGACCCTAAGTTAGGTGACCTTTCCATCTAGTTAGGTGACCTTTCCCTCCATATAGATGACATTTCCCTCTAGAAAGGAAACTTTTCCCTCTAGATTGGTGACCTTGTCCTCCAGATAGACGACCTTTCCCTCCAAATAGGTGACCTTTCCCCCTAGTTAGGCAACCTTGCACCCTAGTTAGGTGACCTTGCACCAAAGTTGGGCGACCTTGCACCATAGTTGGGAAATCTTGCACCTTAGTTGGGAAACCTTGCTCCTTTATCCAACCATTTGCATCTTTTGTTCACCCATAATTTACATTTCAAACCATCTACATTTTTCAAAGGTCATTCGTTCATCATCAGAATCATATAGGTACATCATAAATAATCTCTAGGTTACATATCCCTCATCGTTTTCTCAACCCAAATCCTCTTAACTTCATTTGAAGTTATTATCCAAATTGACCTAGGTGTTTGAAATCGATCATCCTATAACATTTGCCTAGGATCATCATCCGTCTTGAGTCAGTCATCATCATTCATCCCAATCAATCCACTTCCATTTCAAGTTGGATTCAGTGCCGCAATCATCTATCTATCCTTAATTCTATCAATCAGCACCTTAAGTCACCTAGGGTGATCTCTAAACCTGGTTTAGAATCCCTTTCACTATCCAATCGCATCCAATCATCCAATCATTTCATCAATCAATCCTATCCAATCTAATCCAATCTTATCCTTATCCAATCATCCAATCAACTGATCCATTATCCTATCCAATCAATCCTTCAATCATCACTTAGGTCATTTTTGTATTGCATCGTAGAGTCTAGTCTCATCTTAGCTCGCTTAGTAGTTTTGCACTTTCATGCCCATTCAGACTTGATCACAAGATAAGAAGAAAATGGAAGAACAACAAGGCCAAGGTTCCCAGCTGGATATCCCTCAAGATCCCAATAACAGTGCAAATATCCCACAAGACACCAATAACAATGCTTCATCACAGTCCAATATTGATGTTCAAAACAACTCACCGCCTGGAGACGAAAACATG
>VDFB02071288.1:153123-205352 GCA_007258455.2 Sequoia sempervirens
ATCAATCCACTATGATGCAAGCACCATTGTAACACACTGTTATCCCCTCACAAGCACTACCACAACATACCACTACCATTTTTGTTTCATATCAACCACCTCATCAACAACCTCCTCAACAAAATGTCACCATTCCCCAGCAAAATTTTTTGATTCCTCAACAACACACTACCGTTCCTATGCAACCCCCACAAGAACCCCATGGAGCTCCTACAATGGTCCCACAACAACATCACATCCCATCTCACCCACTTTATCAACAACCACCCTAGCATACACACATTCCCATGAAAATGCAACGCAATCCTCACACAATATCTCTACGATTCATCTAGCATGTACACTGCTTATGCTACTACATCCAATCCTAATCCAAATATCCATGTGGCCTCCTAGAATCTACCGCAGACTCAACAACCACTTTATACCAATCCCCCACAATCACATACAAATCCTTACCAACAATCATCTAACCCACAACCACCTCCATACGTCACACAATAACCCAACGTTGTGTACAATTACCAATCCAATCCATACTATGCTCAGCAACAACCCTCATTCCAACAAGGTGCTTCATCTACATAGCAACAACCACCTTATCAACAGGGTGATCAATCCACCTCCTACTATCATCAACTGCCACATTACCAACAAGGGGCTTCCACCTCATCATACTATCAAGCTACTATGCAATACTAGCAGGGAACTCCATCCACTTCATACTATCAACAACATCCACCATACCAACAAGAAACTTCCATGTCTTACCATCAAAATCCGTCATCCTCATATCCACCTTATGTTAATCCACAATCCTCTTACGCTAATCAATATGAGCAAACCCCTCCATATACACCTCAACCCGCTTTTTATCCAAATGCTTCAGCACCATCCTCATCATATCAACAATATCCTCCATACAATCATCCCATTTCATCCAATCCGACTCCTACAACACCTATAGATAAAGATATGGAAGAATTCAAAGTTGTGTTAAAGGACTTACAAGCAAGGACCGACAAACAATCATTCAAGTTTGAGGATATTTGTCTTTACCCATTTGATCCTTCAATCTCATTGGTTCCTTTCCTGAAGCATTTTGAAATGCCAAAATTTGATAAGTATAAAGGAACCAAAGATCCTAAGGCTCACCTTCAAGAGTTTTATGCCCACTGTTAAGAAGTCATGCATAATGAAAATTATCTCATGAGATTGTTCCCTAGGAGTTTACAGGGGATAGCCCTTGACTGGTTCATGGGTCTCGAGAAGGGATCTATCAAGTCCTTTGTACAACTTTTAGAAGAGTTTGTCTCCCACTTCTCCTTTAATCTAGAGAAGGATATCGATACGTTAGACCTCTTGAAGTAAAAATAGCATGAGGGAGAAACCTTTGCGAGCTATCTTCAAAGATGGCGAGCTCTAGTCAGTCGAATGAAATCCCCATTAAGGGAAAAGGACATGATCACCCTGTTCATAAAAAACTCTCATTCAAACATGGCCCACAACTTCAGACTTCACTATGTCATGACCTTTGTAGCAATAGTGGAGAAAGGTCTTATTCTTGAGAGATCCCTTATCGCTAAAGGGCTAGTCAAAATCTTTAACTCTGATAAGGAGAAATCCTCTAGGGATAAGCCTCGTTATTGGAACAAAAACAAAAACGTTTTCAATGATGGTGTCACTAACACCAAACACATCCAAGTAGCCAATGCTTCTTAGAAGACACAATATCCCCCTCCTTAGTAGTCAAATCTTCATGTTATATTAGTGCCACAGGGGGCACCTCTTCCTAACCAACAATCCAATTAGAATAACCAAGGGAATGGCAAACATCAATTCACTCAACTAGGGGAACCCCTAAGTGTCTTGTTTAATAGGCTCCTTCAAGCTAATTACCTGATTACATATCCTATGACCAAGCCACCCAATGAATCCAATCCTAAACCAACCTGTTTTAAAGAAAATGAATATTGTGAGCTCCATAAGATTAAAGGGCATACATTGAATAAGTGTCAAAGTCTAAAAATGTACATCCATGATCTCATAGATCGGGGTGACATACATGTGGATGCCAACATGGCACCTTCGTCCAATCCTCAATTGAAAATATATCAAAATGCTTTCCCTAAGCATGACTAAGGTCCTAGCACATCAAACTCAAACCCAAGACCTAGCAACAACAATGACCAAAATAATAGCACCAACAACATCAGTTACAAAAATGTGCCATTCAATTATCAAGGTATCTTCATGCATATTGAACAAGTGGAACCATGGGTATCTATGATACACATAATAGGAAATGATCCACAATGTGTTGTTACCACCCATCGAACCTGCATCATAGTCCCTGAAGCCTCTGCATCCACCTAGCTGTAGCTTGTGAGTTCTCATTACAAAATTCTTGACCATCTGGGAAATATTTCGGCATAGATATCCATTATGGATTTGCTTAAGTCTTCTCTCGCACACCAAGAAATCCTAAATAAGGCCTTACGAGACACCCAAGTTCCTAATGAAATAGACCCTATGCAATTTCAAGCATTGGTAGGGCACCTCTCCACCACCTATCAACTAGGTTTTATCCAAAACGACATGCCCTGCATTGAATCTAATCATAACCGTCCCCTCCATCTAGAGGTCTTGGTAAATCATCATAAAGTAAAGAGGGTCTTGGTAGATAATGGTTCTGCCCTAAAACTTTGTACATTAAAATTCATAAAATAGGTGGGATACACCCATGTTGATTTAAATAATCAAGTCATCACAATCAAGGCATATGATAATGTAGAGTGTGATTCTAAAGGAACGATATGTATTCTGATCTAGGTTGGTCCAGTTGTGCAATACACTACATCTCAAGTCCTTGATCTAGAAATCCCCTATAACTTCCTCCTTAGTCATCCATGGATTCATGCCATGCAAGTTGTTCCATCCACATACCATCAATATCTAAAATTATCATTCAATGGGGTAGAAGTTACCATACACATAGATCCCCAACCATTTGACTATTTTCGTGCATTAGAAGCATCTTTTCCTAATTCCAACTATTGTCTTGGAGTGGAAATGGGACCACCATAAACGTCATCATCCAACTCATCTACCACCGCACTAGCCACCACTTCATCCACTCCATCATCCACATCTGATTCCACCCTTACCAAAGTCCAAATCATCGACAAGGGATGTGGTGAATATGAAATGTGCATAGCTTTGAATGTGGCAACTATGCCACCCTCACCACACACATATGGCCAACCTTCTTAGTCTACACCAAAACTAGAGCACAAGACTCTCACTCTCAGCTCCAAGAATGTGGGAACCAATACTTATTGCTCTCCTGGGTTAAGACAAGATACACCAGAAGATGACATAAGCCAATGGGTCTACTATGAGGAACCTGACCCCTCTCCTCCTTTGAAAGAATATTTTTAGGAGAACTATCATTGGCCCTCTAAGTTTGCGGGGAAGTAAAATTATCAAGGGGGAGGCCTTGGCACTGAAGAGAAAGGAAGGAAACACCATATTGAGGCTACAATAAGACCAAGATACTCGGGCTTGGGTCATGACACAAAAAAAAGGGACCTATAGCATCATCTAGTGCCTCTAACAACATCAGTGAGAGCAATGGTCTCCTTGAAGACATACCAGAGGAGGAATCCATCATACATGCATACAATGATGTAGATCACACTGACCTCTCTTCCATGTTTGACTACTTATACACCTACACCATTAGCCTATCCCTTCAACAACCTGAACTCATAGACTGGGACCTACATGGTAGCGCACCTATCAATACCTTTCCTTCAGTAGATCAATATGTACATCTTATGGGATTGGGAGAAGATGAACACCCTAACCACAAAAGAAAAAAGAAGCAAAATAAAAAAGGGTCACCTAACGAAAACCTCCTTGAGGCGCTTCTTGACCTATAAAAAGTAAAAATAAAGGGTGTATCTGATAGCAAAAACCTCAATGAGGTGCTAGAAGATGGGTATGTTCATCTTCCCCTTGTAAGGACTCATTCATCTAAAATATCATCCATCTTGATAAAGGAAACATAGGAAATAAGTTTGGGAACTAAAGAGGATCCCAAAATCACATACATAGCCAAAGCACCATCATAGGAAGAATATTCTACCATCGCCAAGCTTCTCAAAGAAGGCATCATCAATTTTACATGGACATATTTAGACATATCAGGCCTTGATCTTTCCTTAGTAGTACATCATCTAGACATACGTCCTAATTCCAAACCTATCAAGCAAAAGCTTCAGAAAATGCATCCCCAAGTAGCTCTATTGGTTAAGAAAGAGTTGGAGAAGCTATTAAAAGTTAGATTCATAAGGCCCATTGACTACTCAGATTGGATCTCAAACGTAGTGCCTATAGCCAAACCAAACGGTGCTATCAGAGTATGTACATACTTCCGTGACCTCAACAAGGCTTGTCCCAAAGATGATTTTCCTTTGCCAAATATCAACATGTTGGTTGACCTCACTGCGGGACACGAGATTCTTTCCCTCATGGATGGCTTCTACAAATACAATCAGATTAGAATTGCACTTGAAGACCAACATAAAATAGCTTTCACCACACCATGGGGCACCTTCTATTATAATGTTATTCCCTTTGGCCTTAAAAATGCAAGAGCAACCTATCAGCGAACTATGACCATTATCTTCCATAATCTCATTCACATAATAATGGAAGATTATGTTGATGATCTATTAGGGAAATCAAGAACAAGGGAAGAACGTCCTGTGGTCCTCAAGAAGATCTTTGAGAATTTAGAGCAGTATAAGCTAAGGCTAAATCCTAAGAAATGTGTCTTTGGGGTCACATCAGGAAAAATACTGGGTTTCATTGTCTTCTGAAGAGGTATAGAAGTCGATCAAGCAAAAGTCAAGGTAATCATGGATATGCCTCCGCCACACAATCTCAAATAGTTAAGAAGCCTACAAGGTAAGTTACAATCCATCTGGTGGTTCATTGCTCAATTAGCTGACAAGTTCCATTCATTCACTCATCTCTTGAAGAAAGATATTGCCTTTAAGTGGAATCAACAGTGTCAACTCGGCTTCGACAAGATCAAAGAATACTTGGCTCACCCATTGATCCTTATTCCACCAATTCCTAGTAAGCCACTCCTACTGTATATTTCTGCTACTTTAGTGGCACTGGGTGCATTGTTGGCACAACATGATGAATCATCAAAGGAAAGAGTAATCTTTTACATCAGCCGAACCCCAGTTGGCTATGAACTGAATTATTCCCCAATAGAAAAAGCTTTCCTAGCCATGGTTTTCAATTCACGAAAGCTCTACCATTACATGCTCAATCATCCAATAAAGCTCATCTCCAAAGTCGATCCACTAAAATACCTGTAATCCAGAACAACCCTAACTGGTCACATGGCTAAGTGGGTCATTCTTTTGAGTGAATTTGATATAGGATATGTGGATCAAAAAGATATTAAAGGATAAGTGATAGCTGATTAGTTGGCAGATGCTCCCCTAGTGGATGCCTATCCTTTGACAACAAAATTTATTGATGAAGGGGTCTTCAGAGTAACAGAAGCGTCCACATGGACACTGTACTTTTATGGGTCATACACACACAATGGATCAGGGGAAAGAATCTTGCTCGTCACCCCCTAGGGTGATTATATACTGAATTCATTCAGGTTGGCCTTCCCATGCACAAACAACATAGCTAAATATGAATCTCTTCTTACTGGCCTCAGAATTACAATCCAATGGCATATCACTCAGTTAAGAGTCTTTGGTGATTCTCAATTAATCATCAAATAGGTCAACTATGAGTTTCTCACAAAAGATGATAAGCTACTACCTTATAAACGCATGGTTGACGACTTCAAAAATTATTTCACTTCCATCCAATTTGATCAAATTCTACGAGTACAAAACAAAGAAGCAAACACCATGGCTACCATTGGATCTTTAATTGACATGCCTAAAGACAAAATAGAGTGAGTTCCTTGTTGAACAACTATTAATCCCAACTTATGATATCCTAGAGATTGAGATGGTGTGTGACATTGTAGGTCCCACGTCACCATGGTACCATGATATCTACACTTACCTTCATGACAATATCCTACCTCCCGATCTCACATGCAATCAATGAAAATATTTCATCCAATGAACATCCTGTTACATAATCATAGGTGATACACTTTATCGACGTGGGTATGATGGAACCCTCCTCTGGTGTCTGAATGAGACTGAAGCCCATACTACGTTAACGAAAGTACATAGTGGTTTATTAGGGCCCACTCAAATGGCATGGCCCTAGATAAGAGAATTCTCAGAGTAGGATACTACTGGCCTACATTCGAACATGATTCTTGTGAGTTCATCAAGAAGTGCCTACTATGTCAACAACACATGGATTTGATACATGCTCCTGCACAGGATCTGCAACCTCTTATAGCACCATGGCCCTTCTATTAGTGGGGCTTCGACCTAATCGGCAAGATATATCCCCCATTATCCAATGGACATACCTTCATCATTACTACAACTAATTACTTCACCAAGTGGGAGGAAGCAATGCCACTCTCACAAATCGTAGGTACTCAAATTTCCAAATTTATCCTCTTCCATATTCTTTGCAGATATGGAATACCATCCACCATCATTTCCAATAACGGAAATCCATTCTAGAACCAAGCCATGAAACACCTTTGTGACACCTTCCACATCCAACATCATTGGTCTACGCCATATTACCCCCAGGGTAATGGTTAGGCGGAAGCCACCAACATAATGCTCATCAAGATCCTGAAAAAGGTGGTCAATAATATTGGTCGAGATTGGAACTTTCACATCCATCCCGCCCTTTGGGCCTACCACACCTTCATCTACACTCCTATCGGTGTCACTATGAATTCCCTTTTTTATGGTGTTGAGTCCATCTTGTCAATTGAGGCAGAAATCCCATCACTAAGAATCTCCTTGAAGAATCTTATCAATGATGAAGATGCTCGAGTCACAAGACTCAACCAGTTGGAACTCCTCGATGAAAGATGGATCAAAGCCTATGAACACCTTCAAGCCTATCAGAATTGTCTGAAAAGAAGCTACAACAAGAAGGTCCATCCTCACCAAATCAACATTGTTGATCTAGTCCTCGAGGAGAATCAGCGCACTCAGCAAGACTGAGATAAGAAGGGAAAATTTGAAGCAAATTGGCTTGGTCCCTATGTCATCACTGCAAAATATGGATCAAGAGCATATAGAATTTCTACACTTGAAGGAGAGCCCCTAGAGGATCCCATTAATATCATGCATCTAAAAAAATTCTACACTTAAGTCAGTTGGGGTATCCTATTCTGTAAAATCCAAAAAAAGTAAAAAAAAGTAAAAAATTATCAAAAATACAAAAAAATCAAAAAAATCCAAAAATAGTAAAGAGAAATAATTTGTCCTATGGTGAAAACCACCCTTGGTGGCACCTTGGATAAGTACGATTGGTAAAAACCTAGTCACATGAGTCATTCGTACATGGCTCAATCATTATCTACCGTGCGTCCTGGTTACTTTATGCTTCCGTCCATCCTAATCTCATATCCCCATCATTTTATTGATCATGTCCTTTCATCTACATTCATCATCCAGTCACTTGGTATATTTTGGTTAAGCATTGGATGAAATTCATCTACTATCCATCATCCAGAGCTTTTATCCTAATCTAAGCTTGTGTTGTTCATCTTGTTGTCTTGGCAGTCTGTTGTTTCCATCTAGATCCCTTCATCGTGTCGGTCTCCATCTAGATCCCATCTTGTCATGTCAGTCCTTTTAGTCTTTTTCAAACTATGTTGTCCCTACGCTTTCACGTAGGCAAGGATGATCATTTGATCTACCCCGGGGCATTTTTTCCATCCAGTTTCAGTCATCCATCATGGTCTCCATTGTCCCCTTTACACTCTTATACCTGGTCAGTCCTTTTCGAACTATGTTGCCCCTACACTTTCATGTAGGCAAGGTCGATCATTTGATCCACCCCCAGGGCTTTTTCTTTTCATTTTGTTTGTCTTGTCTTTGTCCTCCATCACTTGTCTCCATTGTCCTCTTTCCACTTTTATCCATGGTCTTTTCTTGAACTACGAGGGCTCTGGGCTTTCATGTAGACAAGGCTAATCTCTAATCAACCCCCAAGCCCCTACGTCTTTAGGGTGTGTCAATCTTGTGTCTCGTGTCTTGTGTCATGTCATCAAGTATGTCCTTATCTAGCTGGTTCTTCACAAATGAGATCCACTCGCATCATGAGATTTAATTGGTTTTGGAGTCTCCTATATCATATCAATATTTTAGTTCAATATCTATCTTTGGTCTCAACAGGATGCATCCTTCCTAACAGACCTCATCAATCCCATACATCCTCTTGATCTTATGGAAAAGGACATTTGAAATTGATTGTGATTTTTTGATACTTTTGGTGGATTTTTTTATCATTTGAGCTCTCTATCATACCTTGTCATGGTCACCTTGATCCATCATATCATGGTGTGCTTTAACTAGTAAGCATAGGGTCATATCTTGATCTTTTTTCTTTGTTTTTGTCTTCTTGGTTGTCCCACGTAGTACCCACCAAGATCCCTGAGGTATTGTGTTACAATGGGGCATCCTTTTGTGCTTGTGGTTATCCCAATACCTAGTCTGACCAAGGTCTTTGCGACTTTGGGGTGTTGGGATAGCCTTCTTGTTTTTTGTGTTTTTTTTATGCATTAGACATTAAGTCACCTTGGTTTACATACCCTGGCATCTGGTGTCTTATGCTATAGAAAAAATTAGTGCTCCGAAAATGTAAAATTGCATTAGGATTGCATTTCAGGATCAATTCCATTACATTGCATTCATACCTAACCTATGACCTATGATTTTGGTTGTGCAAACATTCACCTTCCATCTCTCGTTCTTTTCAGGATACCAATGGTTCTTGACAAGTGTAGTTTCACACCCATCTTCCCTTAATTTTTTAATGATTACAGGGAAAGTACTTGCCCTTAAACCAACAATACACCTACTATCTACCCTCATTACTATGCAATTCCTTATTGACACTCATGTTCATGTTGCATTTCACTTTGCGTTAGGCCATCTCACTCACATATCACACACATTTATTTTGTATACACTAAAGCAAGCATGATCGCAAATAAAGTCCATCTACCATCTATATTACATCTCATTTATTCATTAGTGATTGTAAGGCATTTAATTTCATCTCATGTCACAATATAGATTCGTTGTGTGTGCATTATCATTTCATATTAAGTTGTTTAGATTAATCATGTTTGGTTATTCTAAGGGTATACACCTAAAAAAAGTCATAGCATTTAATTAATTAAATACTGGTTATTTAATTAATATTTGAGTACGTATAAATAAATTCTCAATTTATTTATATTGTTCATATTCTAAATTCTCCAAATTTAAAATCATATTCTTCTAAATTAATTAAATAAACAAATTTCCATAAGCTTGTTTTATTTAATTAATTTTCACTAATCTCGATTAGGAATTCAAGCTCATGTCTACAACTTTTTGTGCCACCTCACCAAGGTCACATGAAATAAATAATTCTAAAAGCACATGGCTTATTCCTCACACACTTCCACCAATTTTCAAACACATGGTCTTTTCTTCCCACACTTGAGTCTTCCATCCAAATGGCATGTTGCCCATTGGTCAAGAGATTCTTCCATCCAAATGGCATGTTGTATTTGGTCAAGGGGATAACATCTTAATTCTCTTCATCTCCACCATCCATTCTTCTTGTTCGATTTTGGACCGTTAATCGTTGCCACCTCACAAGATGCTTGGAAAAGGTTATAAATACAACCCTTTGGCATTGTATTTTGCATCCACTTTTCAATAGATTTATCATGCAGGAATATCATTCGAGCTTGGGAGAATTATGGAGTCTTATAGTTACATTTATATCATGTTTTGCATCATAGTTAAATCTTAGACTAACCCTATTCTTCATAGTTGCATTTTATTTCATCCTTTGCATCATAGTTGCATTTTAGATTAGCATATTCATTGTTAGCATTTGAGCATATGGAGTATCATCTTAGTTTTCCATAGTTTTAATTTGAGCATATGTAGAATCATATATAGAATCATATAGATCACTACCATAGTATCCATCACCATTTTTCCATTCATCATAATCATCATCATCCATTTGTCATAGTATCCATCATCATTTTTATCATATAGTTTAATGTAGGGACTTAGTTGGCTTGCATGTTGAATACTAATCTCATTTCTTAAGTGTCATTCTAATAGCCTTTGTGCACATAGAAATTTGAGGGCCAAAGGGTCAAAGGAATCTTTAAGAATAGAGCACAATGAGACGTTCTTAAAATATTTGTTTTGTGGCAATTTAGAGTAGCTTATTTGCTTTGAATCTTTGATATAATTCATTTCATTAAGGTTTTTGTTGATTTACTAACTTTCTACATTTCACACACACACAAAATGGCGCCCAATGTGGGGCCCTACCTCATTCTTTTTAACATTCTAGAAAATTTATGTTCGCAAGTTCAGACGTGAGAGTTTTGGCACATATTGTTGTTTCTATGGCACATTTTGTTTTTTCTGTGGCGCATTTTGCACCTGTTCTAGTGCATATTGCATGAGTTTTGGCACATTTTGCATGAGAAATGGACATTTTGCAAGTTTCCAAAAAAGTTCACCAGGGTTCCAAAACATGGTTTTTGAGTTTTAGCGCATTTTGCACTAGTTTTGGCGCATATTACATATGTTTTGGCGCATTTTGCTTCCAAATTGGCACATTTCATTTTTTTTCTGGCACATTTTGTAGTTTCCCTACTTTTCACTAAATCTGAAGGCTAATACTCTATGTTTTTGTTTTGCAGGTTTCCCACATTTGTTGTCAAAGACTCAAACATAAACTACTGACATATTGCAAGGGCTGGAAGTGATTTAATTGTTTCCTTTTGGTTAATTTACGAAAATAGCTTAATTAAAAGGTTAATGAACACCATGTCTTTCATGCTTGATGGATGGTAGGCATATGCTCTCCCCTTAACTGGATGACCAAAAAGCTAGACCCATTCACTTTTTGTGTGCGAGTGTGATTTGAGTATATCATGTGTATTTTCTCTTTGTTTACACAAAACAAAGATTGATCGAACTACAGGTATACTTTCTTGCTTTTTTATATCTTAGAGGGCCTACCTTGTGGGAAAAAGTAATCACCCAATGGAATGACCCAACCGGTAACACACTAAAGCCAAGCGATTTCCAGCTGAGATATAGATGTGGGTACTTGAACAAAGGCAAGTATCACGAGGATAGTTCTGACGAGAAGGGAAACAATGGTCTCTCACCACATGGATTATCCCCCATGAATGAAATGTTTGTACTAGAACCCTTGTTATAGTTTGGCCAAAAACCTTTATCTATTCTTTGGTACAGCAACGGTCATTGCAAAGGCATCCACATTCTCACAATTTTTAGTAGACATGAGAAATATTTCATGGGAGATTCATGGGTATTGATGCTTGGCTGCCCTGTAGAAGTGAGTGTTGTGGAGGGGAGTTAGTGGGGTCAAGAATCTAATCATCCGCTAAGAATAAGTGTGGTTGTAGTAAAACCCACGTGGAATCCAAAAGAATACAGTCTTTCACAACCTTAGGATTGTGCATTGCTTGATGTATCTTTATCAAAGTGTTTTCAAAAAAAAATTCAAACAAAACATCACATGTTGAAAGTGAAAACCTTGATTCAAAATACAATTAATTGAAACAACCAAGTCTCTAACTAGAAAATCCAAAGAATCAAAAAACCTTTCAAGAAACGATGTTATTCTCCCAATTTTTCACATCTTGTAAACCTTCTAGCGCATATTGGCTACCTTTTGGCGCATCTTGGACTTGTATTCGTGCATACTGTCCAAGTTACCAAATTCAAAACTTTCTTACAGAGCCTTGTAAAACTTTGTGGCGCATCTTGCAAGTCCTGTAGCACATCTTGCACTTGTTTCAACGCATTTTTCACTTTCTATGGCACATTTTGCACTTTTTGTGGCACATTTTGCACTTTATGTGGTGCATTTTTCACTTTCTCTGGCACATTTTGTAGACCAAAAAGCTAGTGACCTGAGTTCATCTCCTGTCTGACAGCCAGTCTCATTCCAAGAATGCTCAGTAGTATTCAGTCATTCCTCAGTTTCACCAGCAGTCTAAACTTTCCAAATAGGTCTAACAAGTGAACATGTCTATCTAAACCTAGATCTAAACATCTCAAAGTACCAAAATCATCAAATTTATCACACCTTTGATTATTAAGCCTAGTTTCATCATCAGGATTTGTCATTCTCTCATCATGAAATGAAGCTATATAGTCAAATCAAACTTAGTCTCATTAGAATTTTCCATTCTATTTGACTTAGTTTTAATCCTTGTAACTTCTCTAAACAAAGATCAAAAGTTTAGTGAAAACTATAACACTTGTATGCCCATTTTAACAAGACCCCAAAAAGCATAAACTCAAAGAACAGGAAATTGAAACTCAAACCACCATGGCTGAAACAGATTAGGATCAATTGAATGCTTTAGCTCAACAAATGAAGAACCTTCAACAACAAATCTAGGATATGCAAAGGGAAGAAACCACAAAGATATATTTGCTGCCAGACATTAGTTCTTATTCCTCTGTCAGAAATCTGGACATGACACCTTCTCCACAAACAACTACATCATCCAAGTTCAATATCTTTGAATTTTTGAAAAAATTAAATCAGAATCCCAAATCTCAATCCTCAAACACAAATGATATTGAAAAATCTTACCATGTCATGCATCTATCTTCATCTCCCATAAGTCAAAAATAAATCTCGGGACTCTTTCACCCAAGTTAACGATTCCATCCAACCACCTTCTTCTATCATATCTTCTACATCCAATGATTCATGTCAATCTCTCAGTCTAAACCATGCTATCATAAACTCCTCTATGCATCAAGATCAAAGAATTCTTTCCACTTCATCTGATGATACCAAAATTCCACAAGTTCTTCCAATCTTTGACCAAGACCCCATCTCTCAATAATTCTATGATGATCCCCTCCTTTCACTTCTCATCGACAATGATTCCTTTCCATCTCAAGAGAAAAGTATTCTTCCAATTCCTCCTTCCATCACATCTAATGAATCCATACCATCTCATGAATCCATTGCATCCTAGGATCATGATGATTCTTCCATCCTATCTAATGATGTTCTACTATCTGATGATCAAGATATGCTTTCTACAAAATCTCAGGATTCCCTTACTCATCAAGATCAAGATGTGCTTCCATTTGAGGATATCCCTTCATTTCATGAGGATGTTCATCCTTCTCAAGATCAAGATATTCCTTTCACACCACTAGATGATGATTCCACACCAAATAAAGAGCAAGCTACTCCATCTTCTACACCTCATACTTATTTTCCAATTCAAGATCAAAGTACCCCATCATCCCCATGTCAAGAGCCTATCACACCTATACAAGCTATCCATGAACCACACACCTACAAATTGGGATCATCCACCTTTATCTGCTCTAGTTTATTTCCAACACCTATCATTTCATCCATATCGTATCCTCCCCAAAATGGACTTGCATCTTGTTTCACAAACAATACATATCCCATTGGTAAACGAATGTCTCAAAGTATGAAATAAAAAGGAAAAGGATTACGCCTTCATGAACAAGGTATCCTCAAACCCCTTTCTATCCAACAAAATCCATATTATCATGGCCTTGGTTATACACCTAAGTGTCCTAGTCCATCAAACCTACCATCTATCTTAGGTCCTCATCCTAATCCACCAAATCTTCCATCTATCCTAGGTCCTCATCCTAGTCCATCAAACTCTCCCTCTATCCTAGGTCCATATCCTATTCCTCAAGAACAACAGAGGAACACATCCTTGATGCCCTTTCAAAATTCTACCTCCAACAACTCATCCATGATACCTCCATATCATTCATCTCCATCTATCTCTCCTATTGCTCTTGGAGGCAATTTGGGTTCCAAATGTCAAAAGCTTCCATATCAAAATCTCATGTATCAAAGGATCAACATGTCTCCTTGAAGAGACATGCAAAAATAAAAGAAATTTGATCCAAAATCAAAGGAAAAATCAAAAAGGCCACAAAGGCCCATCAAAGCAAAAAGGAAATTTTCAAACACCACAAAGGTCCATAAATCAAAAGAAATTTTCAAAAGGCCACAAAGGCCCATCAAAGCAAAAAGAAAAATTTCCAAGGCCACAAAGGCCCATAAATCAAAAATAAAAATCTCAAAGGCCACAAAGGCCCACAAAGAAAAAATCAAAGTCAAAAGTCATGTGGATTCATAAAAGTCTCATATAAGTAATAAAATCTAAATTGGCATCCAAATTTGCTGATCCAAAAGCTTCCTCCAATTTTTTATCTAAAAACTTATCACCTTCCAAATCCATTTTTCTTCCATCACTCCACCATCCTTCAAGGTGTGTGCCAATGTTGACCTTGCAATCCTTTCCATCTATCCATCAGCAAGTCTTCCCACCTCCTATCCATTACCCAACATTCATCCCCCATTATTCTCCTTTAATCCAAACCTTTAGATAAGTCCTTGGCTCTTCCATCATACCTTTAATAGGACAACATTTATGAGTCTAATTCCCATTTACCATGGTTTGTTAGAGGGATATTTGGTTGTGAAACTTGATGCTTAAGTCCTTCTTCCATCTTCCTATCATCCTCCACATTTCCACCTTTGATCTTGACAAGGTTAAGGATCTCCTTGAACATCATATATCTTATCATATTCACTTTGTCCATATCTTTCGTCTTATCCATATTCCATCATTATTTCTAGATACATCCTTTCTTCCCTTCCTTGGGCTTGATGAGGAATAGGGGAAAAATATTGGGGCCTTGTGTATGTATCTTATCTAGTTGATCTTGATCATCCCATTCATTATCTTTATCCTCATTTTCTTCCATTCCATATCTCCTAGCTTATCAAAATCCATGTCATCATCTACCTTTGTAACCTTGAATCTTATCATGTAAATCATATTTGAGCTGAGCTATAAAACATTATCCAATCCTTGTATCTTTTGTCAATCAATCATCAACAATCATCAATCATATTGTACTTAAAGGAAATTAATGATCCTAAGTACTTATCATCATCATACCTTATGGAATCAATCATTCCTGGTATTTTACTCAATCAACCATTATCATCTTTCGACAAGAGATATGTTGCTTGTGCGACATGTTTTGCAATGAATCTTTCATTTTGATCTATCATTTATCCATGGTTGCATTACCTCAATTGTGGGGCATCTTGTTCCTTCAATCAATCATATCATATCATTCCATCTTAAATTTCCTTTAAAATTTAAAAAAAAATCAAAAAGCATCAAAAATTAAAAAAAAATCCAAAAAAAAAAAAAAGAAAATACAAAAAAAGATTAAAAAAATCATAAAATCTAAAAAAGTGCAATAAAAACAAGTAGTGAAAACTCGGCAACAAGTGCTATTTGTGATAGGTTAGCTTTTCCATCTATTTGAGCATGTCAACCATTCACTTTCACCATCCATCTACCTATCCTTTGCAAGCACCATGTACATATCCTGGCATCGCGGTCATGTCTCACCCTACATTGGGGGCAAAATCCTGAACTCGATGGAGGCAAATAAACTTTGAGCTTGAACCAATAGACAAACAACAGTAGTACAACACAAACCAAAACAATGATCATAATGCAACTCAACATTGAACATCAATCACACAAACATGAACACATCAACCATTCAAATAAAAAATCCAAATCAATCAAACCAAAAACAAACTTCAAATGGATGATGTTCTTTCTTAATCATGGGTTTATCACATTAAACACAAATGTTCAATTGTTGTACTTTGATTTTTGTTATCATATCTCTAGAGCCCCTCGATGATGTATCGAGCTAAAGGAGCTAGGAAAGAGTATGATTTTTCTTTTCTGTTGTCTGTGAGTTGATCATTATTAATGTGCAAATTGTTGTGAGATGTGAACTACAAAGTATCACTGATGACATTCTGAATTTTCATAAGAAACTGATTAACTCTTGCCTATTTATGCAAGCAATACTTTAGTCATCTCAATTTAATTATACTTAGATGCTTGTGTTAACTTGCACTATCAAACATCATGGAAGTAGTACTCAGGTCATTATGGTCTAAATATACCATTGATGCTTGTACTCACTTTCAATATTTTAAAGGCCCAATGATGATAAAAATCACAACCAAATCGGTTGTTACAAATGACAACTTTTTCATATGAGATCTACATGGTTAGAATAGATTGCATCCTTGTTAGTTTCCATCTGTATTTATAGGATTTCCAAAGCTGCAACAATGATGTTATTTCTTGCTCTAATGGATTGAGTACACTTGACATTGCCAAAAACACATCATTCTCATATAGTTGCACATTAGTTGCATCATCATTTGCATATATTAGAAAACATTACAACATCATTCATCCATCCATGCATCACATCATAATATTTTTATTAGAAAACACAAAATGACATGCATTGCATCTCATTTACATAATCAAAATCATTTCATATAGTGGCATTAGGAAAGTTGTTCATTAAGCTTAAATGAGTGAGTCTCTTCAGATTTCTAAAAGAATTAGGAAATATGTCAGGTTTTGTGAAAGTTTAATTTAACAAAGAATCAACTAGCGATGACCTTCCCACAACTCTTGGAAGTTGGATAGATTCACTCATTTAAGCTTAAGACCCTAGAACATAATTATTTTCATAATCATTTGCACCACATAATCATATAATCATAAAACATAGGTATTATCATTGTATACATCACATAATCCTAGCATAAAACATCGTTTGCATAAACATAAAACATCATCATTTCATCCATCATTCATTCATTCATTACATCATTTATTTGCATCGAAAAAGCACAAAAACATAAAATGCATCACATTTCATTAGCATAATAGGATCCATCACATACATCATATAAACATCATTCATAAAACATCATAGAATCATAACACATCAATTGCATCATCATTTGCATCCATAACATATCATATCATCATCATATAGAACATCACACAACCTACATAAAATAGAAATCATTTGCATCCATAACATATCATATCATCATCATATAGAACACCACATAGCATCATAAAATAGAAATAAAATGCATCCATCATAATCATCATGATCATCATCATATGAACATCATGGTCGCATAGATCAATCATCTTCATCACTATATATCATATAACCTCAAACTCACAATGTCAAGTGTACAATGATATCCAAACATGGAGAGATACATCAATGAAGTGGCAGGAATCACAAAATCTCTAACTGAATAAGTGTATACATCAAGTATTAGTACATCATCAAGTCTCAGTACATTAATCAATCCTATACTGGGGCATATCAACCAATCAGAGAAGTCAAACCACATCACCCAATCAAATTTGAATCTACCTACACCATATGTGAAATCATGTCCCATGTCCTTAAGAAGCCTTCCCTAGACTGAAGAATTCTAAAATCCTCCTATGATCATAACATATCGCAAATAAACAATCTTATCAATCAATCAAGTCATCAATCAATCAAAATCAATCTAATCAACTCTAGTGAGACTTTGATCAAATCTCATGAGCATTAATTTATCAATTCAACATCGCCTATCATGAGGTTCATCAATCAATGCACCTCACCTATCATGAGGTCCATTAATCAATTCAACCTCACCTATCATGAGGTTCATCAATCAATCCAATCTCACCTATCATGAGGTTCATCAATCAATGTACATCACCTATCCTGAGGTTCATCAATCAATCCTCCTCGCCTATCAAGAGGTTCATCAATAAAATCAACCTCGCCTATCATGAGGTCAATCATCAATCTATCATTGATCCTCACCTATCATGAGGACAATCATTAGCAACCTATCATTGGCCATCACCTATCATGAGGTCAATCATCTTTATCCTATCATTAATCCTCACCTATCATGAGGTCAATCATCAACTATCACATCAACATCATCAAATCAATCAAATGAACGCGATCATCAAACATCAAACAAAAGGAGGCAACATAAGGCATCAATTAATCAATCTGGTAGGCTCAATCTTCTTTTTTGGGAGATAAATCATTTCTGCATCATAAAAATCATCAAAATTTCAAAAAAAAATCAAAAATCCTAACAATTCCAAAATTCACTGATTTATCTCCCGAGGGGGCATATATCTGTCAGTATTTGAAAATCAATGACTAGGGCATCGAGAACTTTTTTTTGGCATTGATATCAAATTTTTCTTTGAAGCAATGTGTAAACACATTACTTCAAGGAGGGAAAAAATGTATACACCTAAAAATAGTCATGGCATTTAATTAATTAAATACTAGTTATTTAATTAATATTCAACTACGTGTAAATAAATTCTCAATTTATTTATATTGTTCATATTCTAAATTCTCCAAATCTAAAATCATATTCTTCTAAATTAATTAAATAAACAAATTTCCATAAGCTTGTTTTATTTAATTAATCTTCACTAATCTCGATTGGGAATTCAAGCACATGTCTACAACTTTTTGTGCCACCTCACCAAGGTCACATGAAATTAAATAATTCTAATTTTTAATTAGAATTATCTTCAACCAATTTTAGAAGCACATGGCTTATTCCTCACACACTTCCACCAATTTTCAAACACATGGTTTTTTCTTCCCACACTTGAGTCTTCCATCCAAATGGCATGTTGCCCATTGGTCAAGAGATTCTTCCATCCAAATGGCATGTTTTCTTTGGTCAAGGGGACAACATCTTGATTCTCTTCATCTCCACCATCCATTCTTCTTGTTTGAATCTAGACCATCGATCATTTCCACCTCACAAGATGCTTGGAAAAGGCTATAAATACAACCCTTTGGCATTGTATTTTGCATCCACTTTTCAATAGAGTTGTCATGCAGGAATATCATTCGAGCTTGGGAGCATTATGGAGTCTTATAGTTACATTTTATATCATGTTTTGCATCATAGTTAAATCTTAGACTAACACTTTGCTTCATAGTTGCATTTTATGTCATCCTTTGCATCATAGTTGCATTTTAGATTAGCATATTCATAGTTAGCATTTGAGCATATGGAGTATCATCTTAGTTTTCCATAGTTTGCATTTGAGCATATGTATAATCATATATAGAATCATATAGATCACTACCATAGTATCCACCACCATTTTTCCATTCATCGTAATCATCGTCATCCATTCATCATAGTATCCATCATCATTTGTATCATATAGTTTCATGTAGGGACTTAGTTGGATTGCATGTTGAATACTAATCTCATTTCTTAAGTGTCATTCTAATAGCCTTTGTGCACATGGAAATATGAAGGCCAAAAGGTTAAAGGAATCTTTAAGAATAGAGGACAATGAGATGTTCTTAAAAGATTTGTTTTGTGGAAATTTAGAGTAGCTTCTTTGCTTTGAATCTTTGATATAATTCATTTCATTAAAGTTTGTGTTGATTTACTAAATTTCCACATTTCACACACACACACACACTAAGTATCTTATATTCATCTGATTAATCATTCATTTCCATATTAATCCATACCATTAAAACATTACATACATCCCCACCTGCATCACAAATTGTTAGATCCATATCCATAGCATATAAATTCATCAACCATCCATCACATCTTGTATCATACATGTTAGTCATCATACATATCATCTATCTCATCCATATAAGCATCAACATACATCATCACATGCATATACATACATTGCATTATAATGATCATCCATAATAAAACCATAAACATACACATATGTATAAATAAAATCATCCATCATATACACATAACATAGTGTCAATAAGGGTTGTCGTATATCATATAAAAATAAAAATATGAATGTCCATCACATAGTCCATAATAATGTCCATCATATAATCAAAATACATATCCATCACATGTATCATCAAATAAAGAACAAATACAAGGCTCTGGATCAACTCCAATCTATGTTGCTCTATATTGTACATCCATCATGCACCTGTCAAAAACTAGTATCTTGTCACCTATCCTCTATCCTCTCTACTATGAGCTGCCCACATCTGACCTCTGAGGTGAGTCTCGTAGTCCCCCTCTATGTGGAGGGGTCTATCTCCACCTATTGTATTTGTGGGTATGTGTCCCTATTGACCGAGATGGTGTTGACATCTATGGCATCGCTCTGAAGAAGGTAAAGACCCATTGAGTCTGATTTGGCACTACCACAAGGTAGGCCACCATATAGTAGTTGGCCTCTTGCATTTACTCATCCCACTCTGTAGCCTAATACGTGGTTACATCCTAATTTTCTCTATACCTATCCCAAAATCCACATATGGATCTCCTCTCTTGTGCCCATGCATCTTGTGTTAACCGTAGCTAGCCAATCTCTGCTCCCATCTACGACACTTGATCTATAGCCCTGTCCCTCTCATCCTGCATAGCCTAAACCTCTACCTACAAACTTTGTACCTCTTTCCCTATCTCTCCACCCTCACCATGCATTGCATGTGCCCATGCCTACACTACATCTCTCTCATCCCACATGGCCTATACCTTTGTTTGTGTTGCATCTCTCTCTCCACACCCTGTACTCACACCACTACCGCATCCCTCTCACCCTATAGGGTTTGAACCTATGTCTGTGCGGCATCCCTCTCTATCTACAAGGTTTTTACCCAGGCCCTCATAACCTCCTCTCTCTCCTGCATCAGCCCCATGTCTCCTACTATCTGATCTGCTACCTCAACTCTTTTGTGGAGCTTGTCTCACTCCCATCTCAGCTCAATCCTCTCTCTCAGTAGCCCCTCCACCTATATCCTTAAATCATCCAAGTCTTTCTCTGCCTCTATCATGGTCCCTGTTGATACTTGCTCTGTCACTCCTCCAAGCTCTTGTTTTCCTCTCGCCTACAGTATATTCACCACTTCCTCTAGCCTACCTCACTCCTTTCTCGCCGCTACCCCCTCCTCATGTTCTCTGGATACCTCCCCATCAAGACGTGTCACCTCTACTCATAGCTAACTCACCTCCATCTATAGCCTATCCCTCTTTGCCTTCAACTCTAATAAATGTTACCCTGTATCATTGGCCAGCACCATGAAATCCCTCTTTCCCTCTGCCCACACTCTGGCCACCTCTACTCGTAGCATGCTCACCTCAGCCTCTAGTCCACACCTCATAGCCTTTGTATCCCTCAATCTCTACTCGATGATCTGTAATCTTGCCACGACCCCTCTCAATAGTATAGTTGAATCCTCTATTATAGGTGGTACCATGGTCAATGGGGGAATATCATGAACATCCACATCCATCGCCTCTGCCTCTGCCTCATCTCTCTCATCCATCCCCTCCACCGATGCCTCATCTCTCTCCTCCTCTACCTCAATCTCCACCTGGGCTCTCCTCCATTGTCTCCTCCTCACTTTCTCTTGCTGACCTGCGACCCCGATCTCCCTTGTCCTCTCTCCTATTGACCTCTCCCCTATTGGCCTCTCCTCCTCCCTCTCCTTTGTCCTACCAGCCTCAGCTCATCCTCTAGCCCAAAACCCAATGCCTCTATAATTGGCTCCTTTAGTGTAATCTGTATGGGTCGATGATGAACATACCATGCGGTGAATCTAACTATCACTCCTGCCTCTTCTCTCCCTCCGGTCCTACTTGGGTAAGGCACTAGCTATAGTGTCTCCCAATGATCCCTCACAATCTTAGGCATAATCGGCTCCCCCCACGGTCCCTCTCGCAAGATTCGCCTAAATCTCTCTAGTCCATGGGGAATGTCCAGCAAAAGTCCAAACTATCTGATCACCCTATCTAGCCTATGTTCCTCCACTACACGTGGCTCCTTCCTGACTATATAGCATCTAGTATAGAAATATCCTTTGTGCCTCTCCTCATCTCTCCTCCATCCTGAAAATCATCGTGTCATGTATGGCCTCCACATTATTTGCTACTCCTAAAGATCATCCAATGTCCTCCTCCATCTATCCAGATCCCTGAAGCCCTCATAATGCCATACCCAGCCCTACTCTGTCCCATACCAGTAAGCCACTGGTAGTGTCACATCCTCCAACCCTTCTCTCACCACTCTTAGCCTGGCCACACTAATGTGCTCTCATGCCCATACTTGTAGCAGTGTCACATGTGTCAAGTTGAGTGCCTCTTGGTAGCACACAATGTCTGTATCTCTGTACAGCTATGCTAATACATATGTACCCCATGTGAACTCCCCCTCTCTCCCCTTGACGATATGTTGGATCACCTCCATGTAGCTTAGGCTACAGAAGCGCCCACTCCAATCTGATATCAGCAATCCGCTAATCAACCTGTACAAGTATAGTGGTAGCGGTGGCACCCCCAATGCCATGCATCTATCCACATCCAACCCCTTCCTCTATACAGGAAGGTCATCTCATCCAAAAAGGACCCATATGGTCTGAACCAACACCGCTCCCTCTGATCTCGTCATGCTCACCAAGCGGCCTACTATAGGTAGCCTTAGTATTTTCCACATGTCCTCCACAGTCACAGTCATCTCCCCAATCAAGAGGTGGAAATTCAAGGTCTCTAAACTCCAGTGCACTATAAGGGTTTTCAACATCTCCTGATGAGCTCTAATAGTAGGGTATCCCAACAAATGCAGCAATCCCACTTGTGACAGAACCTCATAGTCCACTCCATTCATGGTTGTTATCGTCACCTCCAGCACCTCTGATCAACTCTCGCACGTCCGTAGACTATCTAACTGTTGCATCCATATCACACACTATGTCAGTCATCTCATCCTTTTACTCATCTCCCTCTCTTTTCCATTTCCCAGCCTTGGGCTATCTTTTCACTAATTTTCCCCCCCTTGGAAAAATTTACCCAATTTGCCCAATTTCATTTTCTTTTCTTTCTCCCTTCCTTGTATCTCTTTTCTTTTCTTTTCTTTTCCCCCTCTTATGGGCGGGGTCTCCCCTCTTCTGTGCGTGATCACCCATGTCCCCACTAACCTGACTTTTCGGGCAGATGTGCCCAATCCCAGGGCAAGTCTGCCCTCCCCTCATCCCCCCTTTCCCTTTTCAGACACTTTTTTTTCTTTTTCCTGGGCTCATTTTCCCACTAATTGGGTAAAACTCCCCCCTTTCCCACCACCTCTACTAGGTGATTCTGCCTACCCGATGGGAAAAATCAAAAATTTTCCCCCTACCCATTTTCCTAAACTACGCCAACCCCAAAACCTCTATTTTCAAAATACATTAAACTTCAAAATTATACCAGAAAATGCTTAAAATCACAAAGGGGATTTTGGACCTAACCTGGCGTGGAACCGTGCGCTCATGAAAGAACCATCATACCTTGTCCCCCCAGTGGATGATGTCATCATCGTAATCATCCAGCATCCTCGTCTCCTCATCTCCTTCTCCTCTTCTCTCTCTCACTCAACTACCAGGGGTGCAAATGAGGAATATTAATTTTCAAAATTACTATATATAACCTTTTCCCTCCATTTTAACTTTTTTAAGTTAAGGGTATTTTTACCCTTTATTTAACTCTCTTTTAATTCAAATAATCCTCTAACTTCTTGGGGCTACCATTTTCACACCGTGTGTCCGTTTGACTCCATTCAAAATCCAATCTTCATGTTTTTTTGAGATCTATCCAACGGTACCCTCCATTTCCTCATATCGAGAAGTTGCCCAAGGCCCCTTTTTCTTCCCCAACTGCCCTCTCAAGGGGGCATACCCTACCACTTTCCTCCATTCCTCTATCATGGTCATTCCTTTGCAAGATTAGGGCATGTCATTTCATTTCCCTCCATTTGGGGTAGCTCACACAACTTCTCCCATGCTGGGGCATCATTTTCTAGTGGTTTCCTCTATAGAGTCATCTACATTTTATTTTTCTTCAAAACATTGTTATTCTAACAATATTTCAAATAGGAGAAAAATGTAGACATCCAAATTTGACCACTCCCATATGGTTAAATCCATCTCTTTTATTCGTCTATTTCATAAATATTAATTAAATGATTTATTTAATTAATATTTCCACTTTGCCTAAGGTTTCTAAAGTATTTAATTTTTAATTAAATACTTTACCTTTCATTTAGCCTTTTTGAATTTAAATAAATTTTAAATTCCTCCTTTTCTCTCTCCTTGTCACATCCTCCATAACCCTCTTCTAATCTGGATTAGTCTAATTAATCCATGATTAGGATGTGCACACCTTTAATCAACATTAATGTCGCATCCTCCATCTTTGTCCACTTGCCTCTAATCCATTATTAATCTTATTAATCGTTTGTTTTCACAACTTTAATCTAACCCTCTTGTCATCTTTGGTATGTCCTCCAAGTCAACCTTTCATAAGTGCTTTCCTTGTTAAGTCTTGACCTCTTCCCCATGTGAATTTAAAATTCACATTTATTCATTCAATGTATTTCTCTTCCCCATGTAGGTTGTTGGAAAATTTTAAATTCCTTCATAGGTCACATCAGTCACATGGGACAAGGACTTCCTTTATGAGGACCTTGTCTTATCCTTAAGGTACTTCCAATCATGTGAATTTAAAATTCACATTTATTTCTCCAACCACTTCTCTCTTCCCCATGATGATTAGTAAGGAATTCTAAAATTCCTCAATTGTCACCATCCTTCCACATGGGGACAAGAACTTCTTTTTTGAGGAAATCTTCTCCTATTCCCAAGGTACTTGCAAGTACCTCTACCTCACATTTCCTCTCGCCACCTCACATGTTCTTTTTTCCATCTCATTTCCACATGGCAATATGTGAGGACTTGTGTGTCCTCAACTCACCACAACCCTTCATCTTGCCCATGTTGGCTAAATTCTAAGCATTGAATCCTCTAGAGATTCTTCCCTTAAAATGAAATATTTTCTCTCATTCAAAACAAAACTTGCATTCACAATTTCAATCTTCAAGCTCTAGCACTCAAGCATTCAACTTCAAGCATTTTTGTATTCACAGCCTCCATTGTTGCATTCACCAAGATTTTATTGCATTCATCCACTCACATACCCATTTGAATTCTCATTGCATCCTCATCATTTTGCATCCATTTTTAGTCTATTTGTCATCAAGGAGCACACATTCAAGCTACATCAAAGTGCCAACCAAGAAGATCAACTTAGACAAGGTATAATCTCTTATTTTATCTTTTCTTTGTTTAAGTTCAACTTAGGCTAATCTTGAGGTATTGTTGTGTTGTTTCCCCTTTTGCATTTTTTTTATTTTGCATCTTTTAGGGTAGGAAATAATGTTGCATTACAAAAATCTTGATCATACACAAAATATTTCATTTTTTCTTCATTTAACTTCTCACTGAAATATGTTATTAGTCTTCCATCTTGAGTCAAAACTCCTCCAATCGCTATCCCACTTTCATTGTAATCAACTTGGAAGACTTTTCCAAAATCTAGAAGTGCTAACATAGGTTGTTCCATCACTTTTTCCTTCAAAATATTTAAACTTCTCTCTGTTGCAACTGTCCAAACAAATTCTATACCCTTCATTGTTTTTGTAATTGGTGCTCATATCCCACTAATCTTTTTGATAAACTTCCTATAAAAACTTTCCAATCCATGGAAGCTTCTTGCTTCAAACATAATCTTCAACGAAGGACACTCAACAATTTTTTTCACTTTTTTTGGATCCATTTTCAGACCACTGCTGGAAATTACAAAACCCAAATATACCAATTCCTCTTTCATGAAACTACACTTTTTCAAATTCACCATTAATTTTTCTTCTTTCAGCCTTTGTAAAATAGCTCTAACATACTGCAAGTGCTCTTCCTTTGTCTTACTAAAAATCAAAATATCATCTAAATACACAATTACAAACTTACCAAGATATGGCTTCAAAAATTCATTCATCAATCTCATGAAAGTGTTGGGAGCATTCGTTAATCCAAACGATAGTACCAACCATTCGTATAGTCCATCCTTCATTTTGAAAGAGGTTTTCCATTCATCCCCTTCTCTTATGTGAATTTGATGGTACCCACTCTTCAAATCAATTTTGGTAAAATACTTAACCCCACTCAAACAATCCATCATATCATTCATTCGTGGCAAAGGAAACAAATACTTGATAGTTATCTTATTTATTGCTCTTGAATTTTTACACATTTTCCAATCTCCATCTTTCTTTGGTGCCAAAATTATTGGAATTGCACACAAACTCAAACTCTCTCTAATCAACCCCTTATCCAGCAACTCTTGCACTTGCTTATTTATCTCTTCATTTTCTTTTGGTGACATTTTATATGGTGCCTTGTTTGGTAAACATGCACCAGGAATCAAATCCATGCAATGACTAATGCTCCTTATGGGTGGAAATCCATCAGGTAACTCCTTCATTAATATATCAACATAGTCTTTCAAAAATTATTGAACTTCCATGGGTATTTCACTTTCTTTATTCATTGTCCCAACTGTTGCAAACTTGGGAATTATTACAAAACATGCTTTCTCATTTTTGAATTCTTTAAAAAATTGTTTTCTGGAAACCAAGCATACCTTTGGTTTGTCTTCATCTTCTCCTTCTCTATTCTTCAAAGGGGTCAATATATACTCTTCTCCACCTTTCATAATTGTGTATGTATTCATTTTCCCATCATGAACAACTTGTCTATCAAATTTCCACGGTCTATCCAAAAGAATGTGGCAAGCATCCATTAGCATTATATCACACATGATTTCATATTTGTAGTTCCCAATCTAAAAATTAACCATGCATTGCTCATTCACCAGCAATTGATGCTCCTTTTGTAGCCAAAAAACTTTGTATGGACTAGGATGTTTGATTCTCTTCAATTTCATCTTGCTCGCCATTTCTTTAGAAACTATATTATCACTGCTACCATTTTCCACAATAATTTTGCAATATTTTCCACTTACCTTACACCTTGTTCTAAAAAAATTTCTTCTCTGAATTGGTTCTGATTTCTCTTTTTATGGGTTCAACAAAATTCTCCACAACATCAATGACTCCATCGTTGGGGTCTTCTACATTCTTTGTGGAGGTCTCCTTCTCATTTTCAGCTTGTGCAACATGCACTCTAGACTCTTTTCCTCTTCCAACATTTTTCCATATTTACAGACATTCAAATGCTCGATGGCCTACTTCTCCACATTGAAAATATGTGAAGCTAAAACCTCTTCCTCTACCTCTTCCAAATGACCCTCTTCCATGAGAGTAGTCTCCTCTTCCCTTTCCTTCTTGCATACTTTCACTTGACGAGCTTGCTTCCTCTTGCTTGTTTTGGAAGTCTCTTCTGTTGTTTGATGATCCTCTTCAATGTGAAAATATGCCTTTAACCTAAGAGTTATTTTATTGCTTCCTATTGAGTTTTTCTTCTGCTTTCAAGACATATTGATATGCTTCCTCCACGTTGTGAATATTAACCATACTGATTTCATCTTGGAGGATATGTGCAAACCATTCAAATATCTTGAAACTTCCTCCATATCATCTTCTTCATAGTTGGCTCTTATGCTTAACTCGTAAAAATATTTAGTATACTCCACAACACTACTCTCCTTTTACTTTAAATTTTGAAGTTTTCTAAACCAATTAATTTGGTAGTTTGCTAGTAGAAACTTGGATTTTATCTTCGTCACCATTTGATCACGTGATTTTTTTTCTTTCCCTTTCACTACCTTTCTTCTTGTAGGTGATCCCACCATAGGGATGTGTGCCCCTTCAACTTGGTGCAAGCATATTTCACCTTTTTCTCTTCTTCAATATTTTCGTATTTAAAATATTTATCTATTTCTCCTATCCAATCTAGCAAGTCTTTTGCATTTAACCCACCTTTGTAACTTGGAGGATCAAATCATGTTTAGGAACTTACTTTTGTAATGACTTTAATGCATCACTCTTCTCTTGGGTCTAAACCCAACTGGTTTACTTCCTCTTCACCTTCAACAACCTGCTCTTCCTCATCATCACTTATGTCCACTATATGGACTCCTCTTCTTTGTTCCATTTTCATGGCCTCCATTCGTATTGTGAGACCTCTAATTGCCTCCATTGTGAAATTTATTATTAACTTTGCAATCGTAAGCTCCATGCCTCTGGCTACTCTACCTCTACAACCCATCCTCCATATGCCATTTCACCTTCTCAACATGACCTATTCCTTGCTCTAATACCAAATAATGCAGCTCAAATATCCAAGTGTTACCAAACTGAGATAAAATGCAACAACTTTACATAAAACTAAGATAGTCACAATGATTTTAATTGCATAATTAAATAATAAATCACCATGTTTTATTTAGCTATTATGGTTCAATCCAAAAAATTCAATGTCTCAAACATTGAGTGAAAAAACTCATATTTTCCTCTATTCAAAGAATCTATGCTTAGACTCCACCATATACATTTAGTAACTGACAAATGTCATGCCTTTAGTACCAATTCATGTGTCAAGGATTTTTTTCTAAAACTCTACCAATACCTTTGTTGTTCTTTAGCTTCAGCATACCTCTCTTCCCCTATTTTCCACGCCCTCCTTATGTATCCCTTAGCAAAAAAAAATTCTCTTTTTCATGGGTCGATATCCTCCCTAATCCACTATTTTTGTTGTTGTTGTTCTCTCTCCAAGTTTTGGTGCCCCAATAACTCTAGATTGCAACATTTTTTATTTTCCTTGACCTTTCAAATTTTTCCCCAACTCCACCATTTTGTTGAGAATAGTCACCCAATCTGGGCTCTACAAACTTAACATTTTAATATTAAATCTACAATCTTTTAAATGTTCATCAATTTTGATTGATTTTTTCAATGACTAAGAATTTGGAAAACATTCAAAACTCCCAGGTGAAGATTCCAGGCAAGACATAAAGAGACTCCGACAAATGGAATGTTATCACATCAAACCAAAATTTAAAATAAAACCAAAATGAATCAAAAATTGATGTGAATTGCAAAGATACCCAAATGCTTCAGCATCAAGTCCTAAGAGAGAGAGGAGTTTGGGAGGGATCAAGGGAGGCACAAACCTGAGAGAGTTGTATAGGTAGGGTGGGAGGGATAGACAGAGTGACAGACCCAAGAGAGAGAGAGGGTGGGAGGGATAGATGGAGGAAGAGACATGAGAGAGACGAGGTAGGGATATAGGGATGGAGAGACCTAAGAGAGATAGTGGGTTGGAGGGATAGAGGGATGAAGCATCCTAAGAGAGAGGGGGGTTTGGAGTGAGAGAGAGAGAGAGTTGTCTAGGTACCTAGTGGGAGGGATAGAGTGGTGCAGGAGCACCTAGGAAACACTAGGCAATTGGGAAGTCTAGGATGAGTTTTTGTTTTGATGTGTTACCATGAAGGTCATGTTGACCATTTAGATAGAGTTAGAGGTTTAAAAACTATGTTTTGCTCAGTAGATGATCAATAGGTTAAGGAGTGGAAAGGGTGGATGAGTTATGAAACTCATTTTTCTTAGTTTACTAGAAATTGGCAAAAGTTGCAAAATGGTGCATTTTGCAACTTTGCCACTTTGGAACTAACATGTCCAACCAAGGGAAGGATAACTACCTTGAGTTGAGATATATAGGGTGTGCCTCAACCTGAGAGCATGGTTGGAAGCATTGGAAAGTATTGAAGTTTTGAATTCAAGAAGAGTTAACTATGTTTTGTGAGAATTTTCTGATTTTTGTATTGTAGTATTGCTTTAATGGATTGATCATGGCATTAAGATCTATGTAGGATGTAGAGGAGTGTCTTTTTAATATTTGTGTGTCATTAGATAGTTTCTTTATTCATTTTCAAGCACGGTTTGTAAATAAATTTGTTTCCACCCTGTTACTGGTCTGAACCAGACAGTTTTGAGCAAATGGAGATTTAGTTCACTTTCCCACCATACAAATTGTACAGACCTTTGGGAATAGTGACTAGACTCCATGTGTGTAAATATGGTAGGATTTAGAGTTTGTGTGAGTACACAAGATATTGGAAAGTTCTTGCCCTAGGCGAGCCAAGAAGAGTCCGACTAGGGAAGACAAGAAGTGCAGAGCACATAACTTGCAGGGGTGACAATTTCTTAGTAAATTTCCTTTTGGAGAAGGTAGGTGGGAGTCTTGCCAAGGTCTGGTGATCAGGAGGAAACTCCACTAAATCATTTGGTCAATGAAAGACTTGACATTTTGGAAGCAACCAGAAAATGGCTTAAAAACCCTAGTTTATGCCCATTTTCAAGTTGAGGCTTTGTACGGCAGATAAAGACCCAAGACCTCAAAAATATTTGAGAGGTGATCATTTGAACCAAGAACCTCAAAGAAAGAATGAGGTGTTCTTTGGAAAGTTTTGAGCAATAACCAGTTTTCTCAGAGAAAGAGACCTAATTGGGGCTCTTAGGGCTAGTAGCCTTTTTAGGCTTAAAAGAGGGTTTGGTGAAAGCGACCAAGACATGGAGCTAGGAGAACCCTCAAGAACCAAAATTGGATGGATTTTAGTTAATAGAAACACCTCCACACCCCTGCAAATAAAAATTCAAGCTTTGGAGGTATTGTAGTCTTTAGTGTGGATTAAGGGCTAAGGAGAGAGTTGTAAGTTTGCACCAAGATTTGACTTGGTAGAAAGAATTTGTGATGGTAGTTGGGTTGGCAAGGAGAACCAGGGGAACCTAACCATGAAGAAGGTCCTATAGGTTAAGGTGGTGAAGTAAGACACCAAGGAGGTCTTGCAAGCAAGACCCAGAGTAGGAATCAGTGAGTGATTCCTCCAACCCCTCCCTATCAGATTGGTATCAGAGCAAGCTAAAGATTTGGGATAGAATAATATATGTCAGAGGTTGAGTCTAGTGATTCTACCATCATGGTGACAAATGAAAAATTGGCCAAGATGGTCGAATGATAGGAGGAAGAAAATAGGCTATTGAGGGAAAGAATAGACCAACTTGAGCAAGCGTTGAATGATGCACAGTTTGAAGGAAGGGTACCAAAGAAAGAAGAGGTTGCAGAGGAAGATAAGACCCCTGAACCTGACCCTATTTTGAAAGAAGAGCCTTTCTTGAAGGCATTGAAGGCTTTGAGTGGAAAATCACTTGAAGGCATACCATTGTTTAGTGGGAAAATGGAAGTTGATCTAGTCATGGATTGGATAGAGGGAATGGAAAACCATTTTGAATGTGATGGATTCACTGAAGCACAGAAGGTAAAGGTGGAAAAATCAAGATTGAGAGGTTCTTCCTTGACATGGTGGAAGTTCATTCAGATAGAGAGGGAAAAGGAAGGCAAGAAGCCTATTTCTACTTGGAAAGGTATGGTTGCAAAGGTGAGAGAAGCATACATGCCAGATGATTATGAAATTCAGTTGCACAAGAAAAGACAGAGCTTGAGGCAAAGAGACCAAGATGTGAACACTTACACTAAGGAGTTCCAAAAATTTTGTATGAGGTCTATTGTTACAGAGGATGAAAGTCTCAAGGTGGCTAGGTATCTTAACGGCTTGAAGTGGAACATCCAAGAGGAGATTACTCTTCTAAGTCCTAAGACAGTACACCAATGTTACCAATTAGCTATAAAGATTGAGGAAAGAAGCAAGAGGAAACAAGACCAAGCTTCTAAGAGTAGAGGTAAAGGCAGAGATCAAAGAGGACATAGAGGTGGATATCAAGGTAGAGGGACTGAATAAAGAAATCAGGGTGAGTCTAAACTCACAGAGCATGGAAGTGAGACAACTTCTAGAGGAGGCTATGGAAGAGGTAGAGGACCTCAAGGAGGTTCAAATAGAGGAAGAGGAGTAGGCAGAAGTATCTCATACTTTGCCAATATGAAATGTTATAATTGTGGTCAAGTAGGACATCCAGCTTATAGGTGCCCAAAGAAAGCATCTTATTCAAACACAGAAAAGAGAGTAGCATATGCTCAAGAAGACACTATGAGTGTCAAGTCACCAGAGGTTAGTCACATTGAATCATAAATGGGGGAGAACCTGATGTTTAGCAGGGTTCTAATCAGACAACAAGTCAAAGAAGAGCCAAAGCAAAGGAGAGCCTTATTCAGGGAAAGATGGAAAATATTGGGAAAGGTGTGCAAGGTTATAGTGGACTTAGGGTCTACTGATAACATAATCTTTGAGGAGGCGGTGAGGAAGTTGAAGCTGGAGAAAGTACCCCACACTAATCCTTACAAGGTGACATGGTTGAACAAAGGACAGAGTGTTCTTGTCAATGAGAAAACAATGGTGGAGTTCTCCATTGGAGGGTACAAGGACAAGTTGTTTTTTGATGTATTACCCATGGATGCATGCCATCTTCTATTGGGAAGACCATGGCAGTATGATAGAGGTGCCATCTATGATGGAAAGGCAAATACTATATCATTCAAGAAGGATGGAAAGACATTCAAGTTGCAGTCACTGTCAGATGAGGAAGAAGGATAGTCAAAGACCCTTAGTGTCTTATTAAGCAGTGGCAAAGAGTTCATTAACAACCTACATCAAGGAGGTGAAGGATATGTGGTTATGGTGCAACCCAAGGAAGAAGACAAAGCAAAGAAAATAGTCATACCCGGAGCAGTCCAGAAGTTGCTTAAGAAGTATAAGGACATAGTGAGTGATGGAACACTAGCAACCTTACCTCCAAAGAGAGCCATTAGCCATCAAATTGACTTCATACCAGGGGCATCATTACCAAACAAAGCAGCTTACAAGCTTACACCAGATTAGAACCTAGAGGTAGCTAGACAAGTGCAGGAGTTGTTAGATCAAGGATTGATTAGGAAGAGCATTAGCCCATGTGCAGTACCAGTGGTCTTAGCAACCAAAAAAGGTGGTAAGTGGAGATTATGCACTGATTCTAGAGCTATCAATAGAATTACAATCAGATATAGGTTCCCTATTCCTAGGATTGAGGATTTAATGGATTGTCTTGGAGGAGCTCAATATTTTACCAAGTTGGAACTCAAGAGTGGATACCATCATATCAAAATCAAGGATGGAGATGAGTGGAAAACAGCCTTTAAGAAAAATGATGGGTTGTATGAGTGGAGAGTTATGCCATTTGGCCTCTCTAATGCTCCTAGCACATTCATGAGGCTCATGAATGAAGTGCTCAAAGACTTTACAAGGATATTTGTGGTGGTATACCTTGATGATATACTCATTTTTAGTAAGACAGCAAAAGAACACCTAAAGCATGTGGAGTTGGTTCTTAGAAGATTGCAAGAGGAGAAGCTAGCCATCAACCTAGAGAAATGTGAGTTCTTCAAATAGGAGCTTGTGTATTTGGGGTTTGTAGTACCCCAAGGATCATTGAAGATGGATCCAAGCAAGGTGGAAGCTATCCTAAATTGGCCTACACCAACCATAGGGATAGAGGTAAGAATTTTTCATGGATTGGCTCAATTTTATAGAAAATTCATAAGGAACTTTAGTGGCATATGTGCACCAGTCCTAGATACAATCAAAGGTGGCTTAAAGACTAAGTTTAAGTGGACTCAAGAGGCTGAGAAAGGTTTTGAGAAATTAAAACAGGAAGTGGCAACTCAACCTATTCTTTTATTACCTAGTTTTGACAAGTTGTTTACTGTGGAATGTGATGCTAGTGGAGTTGTAGTAGGAGTGCTAAGCCAAGAAGGTAGGCCTATAACATTCTTTAGTCAAAATCTCAATGAAGCTAAGAAAAAGTATTCTACCTATGACCTAGAACTGTATGCTTTAGTACAATCACTTAGGAAGTGGAGGCATTATCTTCTACCCAAAGAGTTTGTAGTCTTTATTGACAATCAGGCACTTAGCTATATCAACACTCAAGAAAAGTTGAGTAATAGGCATTTGAAATAGATGGAATACATCCAAGCTTTTACTTTCACCATCAAGCACAAGAAGGGACAGTTGAAAAAGGTGGCAGATGCACTAAGCAGGAGGTTGCTGACAGTGCAAGAAGTATAGATAAAGAGCATTGGGATAGAGAGTTTCAAAGGTCTCTATGGTGAAGATGAAGACTTCTCAGAGGCATACAAGGTATGTTCTGACTTTGAGAATCACTTTCATAGTCAATACTCAGAGTATACATTACAAAGTGGATTGTTATTCAAGAGAAATCAGTTGTGTGTTCCAAGAGGATCAATGAGAGAGAATCTCATCTAGGAGAAGCACAATGGTAGTCTTAGTGGTCATTTTGGCATCAACAAGACAATGGAACTAGTGCAAAGGTTCTACTATTGGCCCAAGTTGCCAAGGGATGTCAGGAGGTATGTGGAGCAGTGTGTAGTTTGTATGAAAGCCAAAGGGGGAGCTAGTAATGCAGGTTTGTATCAACCTCTACCCATTCCCAATAGACTATGGGAGTGTGTTAGCATGGATTTTGTTGTAGGACTCCCTAAGACTAAGACAGGGTTTGCTAGTGTCTATGTGGTGGTAGATAGATTCAACAAGATGAGTCACTTTATCCCTTGCAAGTCCACACATGATGCTAGCTACATTGCTCACCTTTTCTTCAAGGAAATTGTAAGGATCCACGGATTGCCATTGAGCATTGTATCAGACAGGGATGTGAAGTTTATGAGTCATTTTTGGAAGACTCTATGGAGCAGATTAGGTACCAACCTATCTTTTGGATCAGCTTACCATCCTCAGACTGATGGGAAAATAGAGGTGGTTAATAGGGTGTTAGGTAACCTTCTAAGATGCCTAACCAAAGAGTATGGACAGACATGGGACTTGGTCATATCACAGGCTGAGTATGCATACAATGACAGTGTGAACAGGACTATAGGGAAGAGTCCTTTTGAAATAGTGTATGGAATGCACCCAAGAGGTGTGTGTGAGCTCAGAGATCTAGGAGCTATGGAGGATAGGAGTGGACATGCAGAGGATTTCTCTTAGACCATGAAGGAGATTCAGGAGCAGGTGAAGAAGACAGTCACTGAGGCTACTCAAAAGTTGAAAGAGAAGGTGGATTTATCTAGAAAGGATCTACAATTTGTAGTAGGAGACTATGTTATGGTCCACCTGAACAAATCCAGGTTGTAGAAGGGGATATCAACCAAATTACAGATGAAAAGAGTGGGACCATGCAAGGTATTAGCAAAATATGGAAAGAATGCCTATAAGGTGGAATTACCTACAGATTTAGGCATCTCTCCAGTGTTCAATGTAGTTGATCTGATCAGATATAAGGGACAAGTCAATGACATGGATCAGAATAGTAGGAATATCTTCAAGGATGTAAGCAACATAGCCTTACCTACTCAAGACAAACTTTAGGTAGAAAGGATCTTGGAGTCAAGGGTGAAGAAATCTACAAGGCATAAAGTGTACATGGAGCACCTCATCAAGTGGAAGGATACGCCAGAGTCTTAGGCTACATGGGTAGATGAAACTTAGTTTAAGAAGCAGGGCATTGCTATGTCAATGATCTCTCCTCACATTCCTTAGTGTTTGTGTAGAGAGGGGGAGAATGGTGCAGGAACACCTAGGAAACACTAGGCAACCAGGAAGTCTAGGATGAGTTTTTGTTTTGATGTGTTACCACGAAGGTCATGTTGACCATTTGGATAGAGTTAGAGGTTTAAAAATTGTGTTTTGCTCAGTAGATGATCAATAGGTTAAGGAGTGGAAAGGGTGGATGAGTTATGAAACTCATTTTTCTTAGTTTATTAGAAATTGGCAAAAGTTGCAAAATGGTGCATTTTGCAACTTTGCCACTTTGGAACTAACATATCCAACCAAGGGAAGGATAACTACCTTGAGTTGAGCTATATAGGGTGTGCCTCGACCTGAGAGCAAGGTTGGAAGCATTGGAAAGTATTGAAGTTTTGAATTCAAGAAGAGTTAACTGTGTTTTGTGAGAATTTTCTAATTTTTGTATTGTAGTATTGCTTTAATGGATTGATCATGGCATTAAGATCTGTGTAGGATGTAGATGAGTGTCTTTTCAAGCTTTGTGTGTCATTAGATAGTTTCTTTATTCATTTTCAAGCACGGTTTGTAAATAAATTTGTTTCCACCCTGTTGCTGGTCTGAACCAGACAATTTTGAGCAAATGGAGATTTAGTTCACTTTCCCACCGTACAAATTGTATGGACCTTTGGGAATAGTGACTAGACTCCATGTGTGTAAATATGGTAGGATTTAGATTTTGTGTGAGCACATGAGCTATTGGAAAATTCTTGCCCTAGGCGAGCCAAGAAGAGTCTGGCTAGGGAAGACAAGAAGTGCAAAGCACATAACTTGTAGGGGTGACAAGTTCTTAGTAAATTTCCTTTTGGAGAAGGTAGGTGGGAGTCTTGCCAAGGTCTGGTGATCAGGAGGAAACTCCACTAAATCATTTGGTCGGTGAAAGACTTGACAATTTGGAAGCAACCAAAAAATGGCTTAAAAACCCTAGTTTATGCCCATTTTCAAGTTGAGGCTTTGTACGGAAGATAAAGACCCAAGACCTCAAAAATATTTGAGAGGTGATCATTTGAACCAAGAACATCAAAGAAAGAATGAGGTGTTCTTTGGAAATTTTTGAGCAATAACCAGTTTTCTCAGAGAAAGAGGCCTAATTGGGGCTCTTAGGGCTAGTAGCCTTCTTAGGCTTAAAAGAGGGTTTGGTGAAAGCGACCAAGACATGGAGCTAGGAGAACCCTCAAGAACCAAAATTGGATGGATTTCAGTGAATAGAAACACCTCCACACCCCTGCAAATAAAAATTCAAGCTTTGGAGGTATTGTAGTCTTTAGTGTGGATTAAGGGCTAAGGAGAGAGTTGTAAGTTTGCACCAAGATTTGACTTGGTAGAAAGAATTTGTGATGGTAGTGGGGTTGGAAAGGAGAACTAGGGGAACCTAACCATGAAGAAGGTCCTATAGGTTAAGGTGGTGAAGTAAGACACCAAGGAGGTCTTGCAAGCAAGACCCAGAGCAGGAATCAGTGAGTGATTCCTCCAACCCCTCCCTATCATAGAGGGAGGGAGAGACTTGAGAGAGAGAGACTTGAGAGGGAGAGAGAGTTATATAGTTGGTGTGGGAGGGAGAGACCTAAGAGGAGGAGAGAGGGTGGGATGGATATTTGAAGGGGGAGACCTAAGAGAGAGGTAGGGGAGAGAGAGAGTTATCTAGTTAGGGTTCTCGATGGAGAGACCTAAGAGAGAGGGGGTGGGAGGGAGAGAGGGAGGGAGAGACTTGAGAGAGGGGGGATAGAGAGATAGAGGGTGGGAGAGACCTAAGAGAGAGGGTGAGTTATCTAGTTAGGGTGGGAGGGAGAGACATGAGAGAGAGTTATCTAGGTAGAGTGGGAGGGATAAACTAGAGAGAGAGAGGTAAGAGGGAGAGAAAGATAGACTTGAGAGGGAGAGAGGGAATTATCTAGATAGGGTAGGAGGGAGAGACCTAAGAGAGGGAGAGGGGGTGGGAGGTATATTTGGAGGGATAGACTTGAGAGAGAGAGAGAGAGGGATCTAGTTAGGGTGGTCGGGAGAAACCTAAGAGAGAGGGAGAGAGTTATCTAGGTAGTGTACCTAAGGAAGAGACCTAAGAGAGAGATGGGGTGGGAGGGATAGAAGGAGGGAGAGACTTGAGAGAGAGGAGGGAGAGAGGTGGGAGAGGGATTGGAGTAAGAGAGAGTTTTGTAGGTAGGGGTGCAAGGGATAGAGGGAGGGAGAGAGAGAGAGAGAGAGAGAGAGAGAGAGAGAGAGAGAGAGAGAGAGAGAGAGAGAGAGAGAGAGAGAGAGAGAGAGAGAGAGAGAGAGACCTAAGAGAGAGGGGGTGCGAGGAATAAAGGGAGGGAGAGACCTGAGAGAGAGGGAGTTGGAGTGAGAGAGAAAGTTGTGTAGGCAAGGTGGGAGGGATAGAGGGAGGGAGAGACCTTTGTGTGTGTGTGTAAGAGAGAGAGAGAAGGGGGGAGATGGAGAGTGAGAGAGACCTGAGAGAGAGAGAGTTGAGAGGGAGAGATAGAGGGATTGGTAGAGAGAGGGAGAGAGAGAGGGAGTGGGAGATACATAAGAGATGGAGAGAGAGAGACCTCAAAGGGAGCTCAGAGGGAGTTATCAAGTTACAGTGGGAGGGAGACACCTAAGATAGAGAGAGGCCTAAGAGGGAGAGAGACTTGAGAGGGAGAGAGTGAGAGAGACCTGAGAGAGAGGGAGAGACTTGAGAGGGAGAGAGTTATCTAGTTAGGGTGGGAGGGAGAGACCAGAGAAAGAGAGAGATACCTAAGAGGGAGAGAAACTTGAGAGAGAGAGAGAGAGATCTACTTGAGAGAGAGAGAGAGAGAAATACTTGAGGGAGATGGAGAATGAGAGAGACCTAAGAGAGAGAGACTTGAGAGGGAGAGAGAGGGATTAGGAGAGACCTGAGAGAGAGAGACCTCGGAGGAAGAGAGGGAGTTATCTAGTTAGTATGGACACCAACATCACGTTGTGCTTCTTGGTGGTGTTGTTGGATATCAAGATGGAAAAAAATGATGTTGAGGTTCTGATAAGGAAATCCTTTAAAGCAATTTTTTTGGTTGGACTAGATGAAACTCTCTACACCTCTTCTCCAAGTATGGGTGTCCCTCGGCCATGCATCTTGGCTATGATCCATGTTTTAGGTGAAGTAGTGAAATACTACCCCTTTGTCCTCAATCTTAAAGGTATGGATTTAGTGGAGCATAAACAGTTGGTTGTGGTTGGGATTGGCTATCTCCAAAAGGCGTTGAAGCTTCCCCCTACTCCGGGTGGCAATTAGATATTGAATTTTAGAGCATTTTCCCAAGATAATGGGTTTCTTGGTTCTGATAGGTTTGGTTAGGGTTGGGATCAATGATATTGTTAATTATCTTATACTATGTTTATGTATTTGGGGGTTGGGTTTTTGGCTTTATATCTTTGTTATGGGTGTGGAAACATGTCTGGTAATGGTCTAAGTTTCATGTCTTAGCATTCTATTGTATTTTTTAGTAGTATGGTATGGTAGGGATGGTCTAGTAATCAAAACTATGACAGAGAGTCTGCATTTTGTTCTCTTACGATGCAGATGATATTGTAACTTTTTTGCTATATTAATATAATCCCTATCTTACATATCAAAAAATAATAATTAAACAGAAAATAAAATCAATTTTTTAATTTATTAGAATTGAAATATTAATAAAATGTGTACCTAAAAAGTATAACTAATATATCATAAACAACATTAACATTAGATAGATTCAATATCAACAAATAAAAAATTATCATAAAATGTAAAAAAATAAAATTGTACTTCAAACAAAATATAAACTAGCAATCACACTTTAGTGTGCAATGGGTACACCGAAGATTTGTGAAAGGTAAATTAGGGAAAATTTTGGTCTATTTTATGCATATATTTGTGTAGTATACATGAGGTCAATTGGTAGTCCATTTAGAAAATGATGTTTTTTGTGCAACAAAGGTCTCAAATTTCAATGGAAAAGTGAAAACTTCAAATCAATTATGCATCCACTTAGAAGGATCTACTCACAACTAAAAAAAAACTCTAAATCAAGAAGATAATCAAGCTCCATTACCAATAGGCTCATGGTATGCTTCAAATATGGAGAGGGAGAGAGGGAGAGAGAGGGAGAGGTAGGGATGGAAAGAGGGAGAGATATAGGGGGAAGAGCAAGAGAGAGACAAAGGGGTAAGGAGATAGAGATGGAGATGGAAATGAAAAAGGAGATGGATATGGAGATGGAGGAGAGGGATATGGAGAGGAGAGGGAAATAAATAGAGAGAGAGAGAATCTATAGGGATATCTAGAGATGGAAGTCGTAAATATATAGATATGGAGAGAAAGGGAGAGAGAGAGAGGGAGAGAATGGGAAAGGGAAAGATAAAAAGACAAAGATATAGGGAGTGGTATATGAGAGGTAGAGATGAAAAGATATATGGGTAGAGAGACATGGAGAGATAATAATATAGAGATAGAGAGAGTGATGAAAGAATAAATATGGAGAGATAGAGATAGAGAGGTAAAGAGATAGATATAGAGATAGAGGTAGAGATAGGGAGGGAGAAACAAGGTGTGTGTGTGTGTATGCATAAGAGAGAGAGAGAGATAAAGGAGGTGATAGAGATAAGTAATAGAGATAGAGAGGGAGAGAGAGATAGAGGGGGGAGAGGAAGATATATAGAGGGGAAAATAAGGAGTTTGTGTGTGAGAGAGTGAAATAAATATAGGGAGGGAGAAATAGGGAGTGTGTGAGTGATAGAGAGAGAGATATATATAGAGAGGGATATATATAGGGAGAGAGAGAGAGAGGGAGAGAAATAGAGAGAGGATAGAGGAGATGTAGAGAGATAGATACATATATACATTAGGAAAGATATAGGGGAAAGAGATAGAGAGATGCAAAGAGAGTTAAGAAGATATAGAGAGGGGGAGCGATAGAAAGGAACATAGAGATAGAGATGGAGATGGATATGGAGAGAAATAGAGATATAAAGGGGAGACAAAGAGAGGGAGATCTAGATGAAAGGATAGAAAGATATAGGAAGTTATATAGAGAGAGAGGTAGAGAGAGGGAGATATATTTAGAGAGGTACAAATATGGATATATATATAGAGAGAGATATATAGGAAGAGAGAGAGGGAGAGATATCTTTATATCTCTATCTCCCTCTCTATCTCTATGTTTCTCATTATCTCTTGATCTCTCTCTTCTCTCTACCCTAATTCTATCTATAGTTGTCTTCCCTTCTCTCTACCTCTATCTATGTTTCTCTATTTTCCTCTCTCTATCTCTTTACCTCTCCCTCTCTCTCTCCCCCTTACTGTCTTATGCTATCCCTATTTATCTCCCCCCTCTCTCCCTCTTTCCCTCTTTATCTCTCTACCTATCTCTATATATTTTTTGTCTCCTATTTTTCTTTATTTCTATATCTCTCTATCTCCCTCTCTATGTGACTATATCTATCTATGTCTCTCCTCTTCACTCTTTTCCTCTTGCTCTTTCTTTATCTCTCTTCTTATCTCTTTCTATTTGTCTCTCTCTCTTTATTCCTCTATATATCCTCTATCTCCATATCTCTCTCTTTTTATCTCTCTATATCTATTTGTCTCCCTCTCTATCTCTCTATTTCTCTTTCTCTCTATCTCTATATCTAGATATCTCTATATTTTTTTCCTTCTTCTCCCATTTTGTATCTCCCTCTCCCTCTCTCTATCCCTCCATTTCTATCTTTGTTTCTCTCTATCTAACTCTCTTTATCTCTCTCTCTTTGTATGTTAGCATCTCTCCTCCTTTGTCTCATTTGCTCCCCTCTCTTTCTCTCTTCTTTTCTTTCTATTTTTTTTCTCTATTTGCATCTATATCTTATCTCCATCTCCCTCTCCCTTATCTCTTTCTCTCTCTATCTATCTTCCTCCTTAAGTGTGCAATGGGTACACTAAAGAGGAACAATAAAGGTGAATTATCATTTCCTTAATCAAATGAAAGGCTACCCTAAGCATAAATCCTTAGATTGTTAGCATGAAATGACTAATCAAAAGTTATCCTCTCTCCCACACACATTATAACTTTTAATTTAGATTTTAAGTTTGAAATTCATTTTATTATATAAATTAAAATAAAAATTTGAAATAGAATTATTATACAATAATTAAAATTTAATTAAAAAAATTATAAATTTAATTAATTCTAATATTTTTTAATTATTATTTATAATTTGATAAAAATACATAAATAATAAAAATAAATTTCAAACTTAAATATAAATAAAAAATTAAAATAGAATAAACTAATATATCAAAATCCAAATATTAATAAACATAATAATTTTAAAAATTAATAATGAATAAAAAAACTTAATTTAATAAATGACTAAATTGAAAAAAAACCAAAATTTTAATTTATTAGAATTAAAATATTAATAAAATATGTATTTAAAAAAGATAATTAATATATTACAGACAATATTAACATTAATTGAAAGATAAACTCAATTAACAAATAAAAAAGTTATTATAAATATAGTTAAATTATTAAATAAGTTAAAAATTTAAAAAATAAAAATGATACTTCAAATAAATATTAAAAATAAAAATAAACCATGTTAAAATTGTTAAAGTTAGAATTTTAATTTTACATTAAAAATTAAAAGAAACACCAAACTTAAAAAGTTAAAAATTAATAAAATTTATTAAAAACGTAAAATGTCAAATCATAATTTTTATTTTTTTCAATATTGAAAAAATAATTATTAAAATAAATTTAAACTTAAATTTAAAAAGATTTGAACATATAATTTATTATTATTGTTAGAGTAAATTACATTTATTGTCTTAAGTTTTAACTTAGGGGCATTGCATTAAGAATAGTTATGCATTTTATTTCTTAGGTTATTCGCTCTATGGTATCAAAAAAAAAAATCATGGCTTTATAAGCCTATATTATAATGTATTTTATCATCTTAACTTTTAATAAAACTTATCACATATTTGGTGATTTGGAGCTTTGCTCCATCAATTATTTATATATTATATTTATTATAAGAAATCTAAAAATCTATGTGAAAATTTTTAAAGAAAAAAATGCATTCTCATCCTACCTTTCCCTAATTTAAAGTTGTGATTGGATACTTCAGTGTAGTTGTTTTTTCTTTATAATATCATACACATTTACAATTTACAATAATATATTGTTAATATATATAATTATATTATTATATGATATATACAATATATAAACATAAAATCTTATTATAATATATCACACTATTAATAATTTATAATATATACTTTTACTATATATTAATAATAATATGTATATTATAAGATAATAGTATATATTAGTAGATTATTATATCATACTATTAAATGGTTGCATTTTTAATTGTAATAATAAAATGACTATCTAATTTTTGTCATAAAAACTCTATTCACACCATAAAATTGATATAAACTAAGATCAGATTTATTCACGTTACCCTTTTCTATTGTAATAATAAAATGGCTATCTAATCTTTGCCATAAAAACTCTATTCACACAATAAAATTGAAATAACAAGTTTATATGATGCAAAGGGGATTTGTTTTAATATTTTAAATATGCATGTTGGAAAATAGGCTCGAAACTTCTTAAAAAAACCTGTGTCATTTGACTTTACAGGGAAAACTTGGTACTTCAAATTTATCTTACCAAATTTTCTTTTAGGCACTGTCTTCCATAAACATCAGTACAAGAATAGACTTTACAATGAAATTTGATGTCTATTTGTATTCCTTTATCAAATGGATCTTCAGATTAAGCCAAGAGGAAATCTTAAAGTTATTGTACATTGACTAGTCACATGGTGCATTTTGGGGGTTTAGCCCTGGCATTGCAGTTTTGCCTGCTAATCTTTCAATGTACTTTTCTGGCGTTTACATTTCAAGGTTAAGGGCTCCAATAGATTCCTTACAAGTTACAACCCTATTAAAGAAATAGTCTTATAGTGGATCATTAAGTTAAAAGAGGTTGACAATTTTAACCTATTACCTAGGACAAGTTGGCAACTGTAATATTTCAGTATATGGCTGATTTGATTTTTTGTTATATCATGTTTTAACTTTTAGGATAGCTTTACCTCATATAGTTCATCAAGGGACATTGCATTTTATGTCCAGATTTGGCTTTCTTTATTTCTGTTAAAATGTTACTTTGCCTATGTACACATCAGCTTATTAAAAATTTATATATGCAGATATGAAGGGAAACTTGTCAATATTGTGACATCGCAGATTCTTACAAAGTTGCAAACAACATTACAAGTTCCTAAATTCTCTGTTGGACTTGAAGAACGCATGGCAAAGGTGATTACCTTATTACAAATGGAGTCCGATGAAAAACTGATAATAGTGGGCATTTATGGAATGGGTGGCAACGGCCGTGTTCAACAACATACGTTTCAATTTCAATGTCAGTTACTTTTTATCAGATGTTAGGAACATTGAACACTCTGAACTGCAGAGGAAAATAGAAAAACATCTGGTATATAAATACAGTAATTCAGCTGAAGGAGACAGCTGGATGGGAATAGATCGCGTAAGTATCACTAATGCCCTTCTGGTTCTTGATGATGTTGATGATCGAGATGTTTTAGATACACTATTAGAACGTCGGTTTCATCTTCAGGGAAGAGTCATTGTAACATCTAGAGATACAAATGTGCTGGGCAGGAAGCATAATCATATAGCATATCATGTAGATGAGCTTAACTATGATCAAGCTCTGAGGTTGTTTAGTCAGCATGCTTTCTCTCAAGAGTATCCCTGTAAAAAATATCAAGACCTAACTGAGAAGGTTGTGAAGGCCTGCCAAGGGCTTCCTCTAACTATCGAGGTTATAGCTAGGCTTTTGTATGATAAGGAAGACTCCAAAATCTGGAGTGAAGTCTTGAAACAGTTAGAAAGTGGTGAAATTACTAAAATTGAGGAAAGGCCAAGAATTAGCTATGATAATCTGAATGAAACAAAAAAACAAATTTTTCTTGATATTGCATGTTTCTTCATTGGAAGTGAGAAATTCAAAGCTCTGAGCATTTGGGAAAGTTCTGGGTGGTCTGCAAATTTGGCTATACATAATCTTTATGCCAAATCTCTTGTAAAGTTCACTTTTGATGATCGGTTGCAAATGCACGACATTCTTCGTGACATGGGATGGGCAATTGTGAGAAAGCAGAATCCTGTTGATTCTGGCAAACGCAGCAGATTGTGGGATGAGAAGGAAGTGAGAAAAGCTTTTAAAAATCATTTGGTAATTTTCTCTCTCAAAATCTTGACATGATGATGTCACAAAACTATACATAAATTGTCATTGTGTTTTCTCATTTCTGCTATAGTCGTATATAAGTCCTGTGTAGCCTATTACCATGCCTTTTGCTAATAATCAGAAACTTGTACTGCTCTGATGGATGCCATTCTAATGCTGTAAATATAATCCTGACATTGGAAATATATGGGTAATAAGATCTGAAAACTTGCAGAGTCCTAATCTAATTTTGGACCAATATGATTTTCATCTGCAGGATTTGTTTTTCTTGTACTGGAAGACTTACCCAGTCAGAAAAGTCATTTTCAAACAACTAACTAAACTGTTTCCTAATATTAGTGGCCTATGATCCTTTGTTTACATGGGTAAATCTTTCCAGTAGCGGCTGAGAAACTAACTTTCCTAGTTCTATATGTTGATAATGACTGAAAAGAATTATTGTTATGTTCTAAGAATACATGGTCAGTAGCCATCTAAAAGCGGCCATGGTGAGAGTCCAACTCAAACTAAAAGAAAATAAATTAAAAACTGATTGGGAGGAAAGCCTCAGATGTGAATTGCAAACAAAAAGGGAAAAGTCAACGTTCTTCTTATAACAGTTGGTAAACCAGTGAGTTCTTAGAAGGAATAATTTCGTCTATGCCTCTTTTTGCCAACTTTCAATGCAATGCAGCTGACAGGGTCTGTCTCTGGAACAGGTATCAAGAAGTGTTCAAGGTATCGTCTATGATTCTCATAAGAGGAAAACTTGGAGTACAGAGGATTTTGAGCCAATACAGAACCTACGTCTGCTTTCAGTTAGTAACACCATTATAGGAGGAGACTTCAGAAAGCTAACCTCACAATTGATATGGCTAAGGTGGAAGTGTTGTTCTCTAGACTGTTTACCTGTAGAACTGAAAATGAAGAAAATGGCAGTTCTAGAATTGCCCCAGAGCAGCATCAAGCAAGTTTGGGATGACCAATTTCATCAAAAGGTAACTTCATCTCGGTTGTCTTCCTATGTCTTACTTGATGGTTTTCTTACTTACAATTATGGTCTAATACACACTTCTATTTACAGGTACCCAAGAATCTTAAAGTTTTGAATCTCAGTGAGTGCTCCCAGCTTGAGAAACTTCCAGATTTTTTCAAGCTACAACTTTTGGTAAAATTGGAACTTTGTGGTTGTATGACTATAACAACATTGCCCGAGTCAATTGGCAGTCTAGAAAAGCTAGAGTATATGGATTTGTCAAATTGTCAAAATCTCAAGGAACTTCCACATAGCTTTTCAGGGCTCGTTTCACTTAAAAAGCTAAACCTTTCTTATTGTACTAGTCTTACTAAGCTGCCAGACAGTTTAGGAAATCTTACCTCAATGAGAGAGCTTTTATTGATATCTACTTCAATATCTGAGATACCAGACTTCTTTGCAGGCATGTTCCTCTTGGAAAAATTGTCTATGAGCAAGTCCACTGCTTTGAAGAGATTGCCAAACTCTCTTAGAACCCTTCATGGCTTGCGCATTTTAGACATGGACTCATCTGGTTTGGTTAGCTTACCTGAAGAAATTGGGAAACTTCTCCATCTTGAAGAACTCAATCTCTCTTTGTGCTGCAATTTACTGCAACTTCCTGAAAGTTTTGGAAACCTTGAGAACCTTAGGATCTTAAAATTAGATGGAAATTATAATCTTACAAGGCTTCCTGGAAACTTATCAGGTCTAAGAGCACTACAAGTTCTAGAAGCAAGTTCCTGTGGACTGAAGATGCTACCTGCACAATTTGCACTGCTAATGTCTCTGGAGGTCGTCCATCTAGGATACAACAATTTCTGCATATTACCCAAGAACATTAAAGACCTGCATAAATTGACTAAACTAATTCTTCGTGATTGTGAAGAGCTTCTAGAATTGCCAAGCCTTCCGGGAAGCCTAGTGTATGTCGATGTAAGTAATTGTAAAAGGTTGAGGAGAGTCCCAGACTTTTCGAACATGAAATGTTTGGAGACTCTAGTGCTGCACAACTGTGAGGAATTGGAATATGTACCTGGACTGGGATCTTTGCAGGCTTTGGTAGATCTCAATATAACAGGATGTAAGAACCTTAAGAGCATAGATATCGCAGGTTTGGATTCATTGAAGTCATTGGGAAGACTACACCTTGGTGGAACCAGTGTAATAGTCTCTAAACTTCAGAAGTGGGCTAAGGTAGACCATATCTGCGTTCTCTGTTTTCTTAGATATAGTTTGCTTCAGTAATGGTTTCCATTCTATTATATACATCTTTTGAGATGGCTGTAGGATAATTAACATATGACCATGTTTCTGATACTTATCTTGAAAGTTCAATAGTTGTTGAAAGCTACTGAAAACTAATAGGCAGCAGTGATCGCATCCAAGACATTAGAACTTGATCAGGGTTACAGCATGGTTTAATTAATGATTGGAAACCTCAACAATTTCTGAAGGATTGTCCACATATGAAATTTCTGATAAATCATCAGGATGTAGAAGTGAACTATGATGTGATCATTTACATTAGTTTTTGTTTTTCTAAAATTTGATGGCAGCAATGTTGCAACAGATGTCAGTTATTCAAACCTATAATAAGAAACATAAAATTTTGTTGGCTTAGAAAACAATTATAATAAATTACTGTATGAACACAATATAACTATTTCCTATTAAAGTACTGTTTATTCGTCATTCTTGTTTTTCATGAAGAAATTATTCGCCAATTTATGTAGAAAGATATTTTGCTGAATTTTAAGAACAGCAATTTAATATATAACCGTGTGTTGTAACTTATAAACTCACTTCTGCCCTTAGTCATTCAATAGTAATCATCTTTATTGCATTTCTTGATCGTCATTTTTATTGATGGAAAACCATGTTCTACTTCTAGCAGAAAATTATCCATATCAAAGAAAATTCATGTCTCATGTTTATGATGAACCTGCTTTTGTATGACAGGGAAGGGAATTAATTTTCTATGGAAATGAAATTCCAAAGTGGCTTGATCATCAAATACAAAATAAAACGGACAAGTACACTACTTCAAATTTACCTTTAATGGATATTCATATTTCAATGGAACAGAACATGAGATGCGTAGGGGTTATTTTCTGCTTTGTTTCATATGAGAAGGATAGTGGTATTGATGCCACTGTTATCAGAGGTGGAACCGAAATCTTAAGAATTCAAATTGTGAGGAACAGAGGTGAAGATTGTAGAGAAAATGGTAGAGATGAGCTTCATCTTTTCATTTGCAGTGAAAAGCACAATTTTGTGAGAAGCTTGCAAGATGGGGACAGGATTTGTATTTGGGCACACCCATCACATTCATATCCACGAATATGGAGCAAAGAGGCTGGAGTTCATTTGCTATGCAGAAGGGAAGGTCAAGAGAAGCAAGTCTTAGAGCAGGAGAACAATTTATATAGTAAACTCTTTCTGGACTTGACATGGATACAATGGAGTTGGATTGCATGGAAACATCTGCCCATAAATTTTGGCATTCACCGTCTTGCTGCTTATGACCTTGCTGGTTCCTTCATCAACAGGAAGATTTGGACCTATTCTATGTCACTTGCATCACAGCCATGGGTATTGCATCAGAAACTAAACTCATGTTAGAATTGATTCTCAAAGGAGACTAAACTAGTTTTTCCTTTCCCTGGTGATCTCTTTGATACATATTCTACTTCATTGCATTTGTTGGCTCACCTGTAGATTTGGTAGAGGAAATTGACTGTCACCTCCAGATTATCATATACTATATTTGTCTTGACCGTTAGCACATGCAAGGCAATTGAGGAAATCGCATCATTTGTGACAAGTGACAAATAAAAGTTAAACTGTACTTATTTTAGATTCAGGAGATATTGTTTGAGGATAATGAGATTTGTGTTCTGTTTTGCAGGGTCGTAGTTTGCATTCTCAGGATGTGGTTCATATGGTAATTGAAATGGCAGGAATGAGGTGGAACTCGGAGGAATGCTTTGAACTAGAAACTGTATTGTTTCAACGAATAGAAGAAACTGCTGATGAAACAACAATAAATATGAATCCCAAATTACTGGACTGTAGGAATTCTGAAGCCATAGGTGGAGCAACTGGAAGGACCAAAAGCAGCGAGGTAGATATATATGTGGGGAATAGATGGTTGGAATGGAGAAGGCTATTGGCTGATGGGCGATCAGAGCTGTTGATAGAATTGGGAGTGAGAACTATAAAGCGATCAACAACAGATGTTCATGTAAAAATGCTTTCAATATGTAGCATTTGGGAGCATAAATCAAGATCATCGTCTTCAAGGACTTTCAAACAATCAAGCATAGTGTTGACAGAAGAGGACAGGTTGAAGGATAAACAACATTATCTATTGTATAGATATTTATGTTAGATTCCTTGGAGGATCAGACTTATTTCTGTCCATGAACTGAAATAGTTTCTCTCTTTAAAGATGTATTACAATAAAAAATTATCTATTTCAGCGAGTTTGAAAAGAAGTAGATAATTTCTCTTCCTGCACAAAATTTTCATCTTGTAGCAATGGTAGTATCCAACTGGTATAGAAATCTCGTCTTCTCTCCTATACAGCATTCTCCATGTTTTGGGCAACCATGAGAGACAGAGACTTGAAGGGATCCCAACCCTATGGTGGAAGATTTGTGTGTTTAAAGTTTAGACAAGGACTCTGCAGTCTGCACTGGTCAGCAATGAGCCCCCCCTAGCACAACATCCTTGCAGAAGAGATTCTTTTGAATGTATTAGCAGGCATGGACAAGTGTTCTAGACAATGTTAATGACCAATCACATAAATAACATGAAAAAGGTGTCGGATGGTCAGGGTGTAAGGGCATTTCCTCGCTTGCAATTTATTTGCCTATGTTACAGTTCTACTAGTAACTGAAACTGCTGTGCTTCGTATTTTTTTTTCTCTATATTAAATCTGGTTCTGCATAACAAAAGGAAGAAAACTGATTGACCCAAATCTGTTTATCTATTTTTATTTCAAGGTCAAATTAAGGGAAACCAATCTTGCAGATGACCAATAAAGTTACAAGAGTTCACTTTTCTTATGCTTCTTCATCATTATGTCTGGAAATATTCAAAACTTAAAATTGTTTTTCGCTACTGAATCCAATGCTACTGGGTCCTCTCCCCTAGGTCGTATAAAACAAAACGTTGGACATTGGGCCAGATACTGCGCCTGGATTGGATCAACCGTAAGGGCAAGTTTGAAATATGTTATTCCTTATTAATATAGGAGTCCCATATTGTATCAATTTCTCTAGCTAAAATGGAGGACTGGGTTGTTTCCAAAGCCGAAAGAACAAAGCAATCAGCGAAGGTACAACAATGGAGACATCTCCCTTGTGGGGAACTAACTTTGCTTCTTGGATGCATCATTTGTATTGAAGTCTAAAAGCTGAAAGACCCTGTTTCTTTTATTGCATCCATTCATCAGCATTATCAACTCAGTGTGTGCTTTCTGATTCACATAATCCTCCTACTTTTCGAAATGGGATTTTTTTTAAAAGAGCTGAAATAACGTAAGAAAGGAAATTACAGAGATCCGGGCATCCCTACTTCTGGCAAATTACTCTCAACTTTACTTGAGTTTAAAATACTACGAACTGCCCTCCACATGCTGTTCTGTACTTTCTGGCCACCATAGTTAAAGTCTTTTTTAATAAAAGACAAAGGAAGCCACAGAAAATTTTACAATTGAAAGAAGACAGAAGGCAAGAAATTAAATAAATTAAAGATCTGAGGTTTTTACAGCTAAACATAATGTTATATATCTGGAAACAACTGTGTATTAGGGAATTATAAAATCAAAGCTATTGAACATCGTTATGCCAAATTCACATACGACGTGTTAGGTGCATTTATTTATCATGAACATTGTTTTATTTGTACCTCTTCATGTCATTTGTTTAGGGGAGTGCAACAGATTTTTTATGTTCCATTAATTACATCGAGTTATTGGGTCTCTTAATGTTTCTCAGCGTAACCTTACAATGACAACACGGGTGTCTATGGGGGTGAGCACATCCGTGACAACAAAAAATCAAAAATAACGGCGCTCTCCTATTTCACTTATAACTCACAAGCATTTGACAAACTCTCTCCAAGGATTCGGCTAATCATCTCAGAAGAAATTTGGATCAACTAAGGTAATGAAATTAACATTTATGTACTCCAAATTGTTTGATTTTTGTTTAATGAAATTGTTTTGGCTTGAGCATTTGATCTTCTCTGCAAGATTGTGCCAAATATATTGTTGTGTAACCTCAATATAGAATTCCAATATATATTTGAGAATTTTTGCATTGGAGTACAAGCAGCCTCTGTAATGGGGTTTTCATAAGCAAGGGTTTATGAAACAATATTTTTTACACACAGGGTTTTAATATACTAATTTTAATGGGCCTGTGTAATGGGTTACGGCTCATTACAGAAGGTTGCGACCCTTTTAAAAAATCAAATGTTACTATTTAGTTTAATTTTTAAAATAATTTTATTCATAATTTAATTACTAATTTTGTTTATATTTTAATAATAAAAAATTAAAACAATATTATTTTTAATATTATTAATAATATTAATATTATAGTAATATTACTAATATAATAATATAGATTAATATTAATATATATTATTTAAATATTAATATTATTAATATTAATTATTGGTATATACCATTATTAATAATATTATTGCTATATTATTAAAATAATAAAAAATACAATATTATCATTTAATATAGTAATAATTTATTAATACTAATATATATTATTAAAATATTATTAATAATATTAATATTATAGTAATATTATTAATATAATAATAATGTTATTAATATTAGCTATATTAATAAAATAATAAAAATATAATATTATGATTTAATATAATAAAAAAAAATCTTCTTATCTATTTCAAAAAATTAATAGTTAAGTTTCTAAAATAAAGAAGGAAAAATAAAAATCCTCATATCTATTTCAAAAAATGAATAGTTAAGTTTCTAAAGTATAGAAAGAAAAAACAAAAAAACACAAAGCACATGATAGAAAAGGAAAAATCTTAAAACAAAAAATAGAACACGGAGTAAATTGAAATAGGAGAAGCTAACTATCAACGTAAAAGAGAAATTAAATTTAAGGTTTGCATTTAAAGATTAGAAGAATTTGAAATTGAAAGAGAAAACTGTCAGCATAATAGAGAGATTAAATTTAAGGTTTGCATTTAAAGAACCCTAATCCAACCTTATCCACATCCTAAATCTAACTCTAATCCTAACCCCAACCCTAACCTAAGTCCCAAAATAATCCCATACCCTAACCCCGCCCCTATTTCTCATAATC